>MU226958.1:372248-409427 GCA_018584345.1 Thuja plicata | reverse complement strand
AACTATTCATTATAGATTCTATATATAAATACAAATATATTTTTGTAGAATCAATCAATCACCAAGGCAATTGCATTCTACTACATATTAGTTTATACATTATCTTCATATCTACATTTCTTAACAGGATGGATCTAAATTAATTATGTTGCCTCTTAAGGATGATGGAAAGGGTGATAATATGTTGTCTAAAAGAGAAATTATCAAAGAAATTAAGGTAATAGGGTATTATTATGCATTGGTAGTGCAAAAGGGAGAAGAGGAAAACTTGTCAATGGTGTAACCACCTGAATTTGGTTTGTTCCAACTATGGACCCTATTTGCCTTAAGTGTGATCATACCCTCGATTATGTCCAAATGACCCTGTTACTGCTTGGCATAATTCTTCGAATCAATTTAATGTCCTAGGTGATTTTTATCACTAAATTATATTAACTATTATAGCCATATGATTCAAATCAATTCGAACCAATTAAATCAAACCAAAATCAAACATGGCTATAGTATTTAAATTATAAAGGAATTAAATAAATCCCAAAATCAAATATCCACTTGCAAATAACCCATTCCTCTAGCCTATTTAATTTAATTAAAATGGCTATAGTCCCCTAATTATTAAAAAGCAATTTCATTGTTTAAATAATTAATTCGTATGTTTATAAATGAATTAAATAAGTTTATTTCATTTATTAATATTCCCCTAAACCCCAACCTAACCTATCTCAACTACTTCTACCTTGGGTTCTAACCCTTCTCAACCCATTCACCCATGCTAATCTAATCCTAATCCTAATTTCTATCATAACCCACCTCCTAATGTTGTCACATTCCATTAGGGAGTGATTAACAACTCAACCCACTTGGGAGAGTCAACTTTCTCAAGCTTGACTCTCTCCAAGTCCACCTTCTCAAGCCACCCTCCCTTGCTTCTTAAAGGCTTTCATTAATGCCTTATTAATGAAAGGTACCTTAATCCTATGTCTATCCCATGCCTTATTAATGCCTTGGGCATTAATGCCTCTTACACCTCCATTTATGAGCCTCCTAATTCATAAATTCACCTTGTCCCCCCTCTCTCTCTCCCATTCTTCTATAAATAGAAGCCTATTTTGAGAGAAAATGAGCCTTCACATTAGATCAAAAATACATTGTTATGTTGTTGGATTACTCTTATAATTATATTGCACTTCTTATTCCATGCTTTTTCGTTGTTAAATATTCACATGCTAGGGCTAGAATACTTGTTTTTCATATCTTTTAGCTTGTTTTTAATCTAAATCCTTCATGCTAGAATAGTATATGTCACTGATTTGTAGCATATTCTGAGGGATGATATGCAACTAATCACACTCTTTCTAGTTAGAAGGCAATAGGTCATTATTAGTGGTTTTGAATTATCTAAACCTTTGGACTAATGCAGTGATCTATTGAGTGTTTGTGTTGTTCTTAACAAGTTCCCAAATACACACACACATTTATGGCACCCACCATGGGGCTCAATTTTCAATTTAGCCTCATTTTCTAACACTTTTTTGGCAATTTGCAGGCATAGGAATCGGACACAGAATCACATTTAATCTTGCAGGAACGCATCCCAGATACACCATCGTACCACATAAATTCTAGCTCACATTCAGGATTTCCCAGATCGTATCTAGTTTTGGATCACATTCGGTTAGCAAAGGATCACATTCGGTAAATAGGCTCGCATCCCAGATACTGTATCGCATTTAGTAGGAATTTGATCTCGTATTTGGTTGAAAATCTTGTCTACTTTGTTTGCCTAAATCCTAACAAGTCTAACAAGTCGTGCTTTCTATATTGTACAGCTTAACAAGTGTTTGCAGGTATTTTTGGTGGTTTTCAGGGAGTCAGATTAAAAGGATACTAATGTGGTTTTTACAGGTTTCCAAACCCCCTCCATCTTGACTTCTATTTATATTCTTTTCAAACACTTAAGACCATTTTCTCCACTATGTTAAAACAACTAGATATTATGCTCTTTTCCTCTTGAGGAAAATCAGAAAGTTAGACATTGTTTTATCATTTGTGACAAAATTGGGGGTAACTAAACAAGCAAACACACTGTTTAATTCATTTTGGGATAGAAATTGAACAAACACAAATCACTAAATCATGTGGGATCAATGAACAAACACATTGTTTAATTACTTTTGGATCAGAAATTGAACAAAACAAACTCACTAAATTTTGTGGTTAATTAGACAAAACAAACTTTCCCTTGCTGTTTGCTTTAAAATAGGAATACTTAAATCAAGCTCAACATAGCTTGAGGGAAAGAACATTGTTTTAAGTGTTTTAGGAGAAGATGGCATGGACTAGGAGAGTATGCTCTTCTTCATTTGAAGAATCAGAAATCTAGAAATCCTAAGCTCGCCAATCCTGGTTACCGATCTTTTAATAGTAGAGGGCCTTTCGGTTGAGGAAAAAATCTCCTGGGAATGACCCAAGTGAGGACAGGTCTTACGCCGACCCTTCCAACTCACTATAAATAGTTGCTTCCTTGTAGGCCAAAGCCTTGAAAGATGGAACTGGTTTTGTTCTTGGAATTTTGACATCATTCCTTAAACATATCGGGGTATATATAGAGCGGAGCCGCTTGAATCTTGCTTGTGAGACTATATATATTTCGGTACTCATAGGGCTATACGCTTGAATTTTTCCTTGTGCAATTCTATGGGGGACAGTTGCAAATGGATTTCCCAATAATATACAACAACTTCAACTAAAAGAATACCTTATTCATCCTTGAAAGGGTGATAATCTTTGTGCAAGGCAAAAAGTAATTGCCCCAAGACACTCGTCATATCATGCCCTCACTTGCATTTGGAGCCGGCTAATACAGCATCATGACTAGAGCCATTGGGTGCTTGGTGATGGCTGTATTCTGATTAGCATTTGAATGTGTACCTAAGTCAATGAGCAAATATTTTCATCCTCCACCTAGAGAATAGGAAAAGATGCATGTTTTATTCATCCCCTTAACAATGCAAAACTGTTTGATGTGTCAAAAAGATCACTAAAAAGATAAGCTCCTCAAAACAATCAACAATATTCAAATCTTGGAGTACAAGTGTTTTTCATGTCTCACGATACCCCTTGGTGCAATCTAGAAACAAACAACTTCACGCTCCTCAAAAAAACAAATTTTTCAAAATGGACCAAAACTGACAAGACCATCATAAGATCACATCCTATTTTTCCTGAGTCATATCTTGTATTTAGGATCGTATCTGGTGCATTGGATCACATTTAGTCAAGCATATAGTCGCATCCAAGTTTTAGGATTACATCCAGGTTTTAGGATCGCATCTGGTGCCATCAGAGGCTTGTATCTAGGAGCTCGCATTCAGGACAGTGGGCATTTCTAGCAATTTTTCTTAGGAAGTCTCAGTTGTTTTAGGTACCCTTTTTTCTCTTTAGCTGGTCCATGTTGTCTCCTCTGGTCTCCCTACTGTTATTTTCAAACACTTTCAAAATGTCCACCTTGCATGCTCAGTCAGTCTTTCATGATTGGTTCAATACGTGTAGTCTACCCATTCTCTATCAACAACTTGGTTTCCAACTCACTATCACGGAATTCTAACCCTCTAATGCTGGAATCATTTACATCCACCAACAAACAAATAGTTACTTCTACCCAGACACACCCACTTGAGCGATCTAAAAATCTTTCTTGCACTATTGGGAATCATTGACAAAGTTGAGAAACAAACTTCATGGTTAACACGAGATGCAACAACTACACAACTAAAGGATCAAAAGTGCTTCCTACAACATCACACTTTCAAGGAGAAACTTCTCACAGTTCCCTGTTTGATCTAGATTCACCTCCAATGGATAGCAACACTAACGATTGGAGTAAGGCCTTCAAGGGTTATAATGATGGAAAACAAGCACAATTCGAAGGCACAGAAGAGGAAGAAAGACCCAAGTTTGAACATAATCCATTTGGGTTAGATAGTGAAGAAGAAATCCCTGAAGATGAGTATGAGAAACTCAAACAAAGTAAAAGGATCCACAAACTATTGGAATGAATAATCAGTGATGATAAATAAAAGTACTTCCTGCATCTAGCATCCACAGGTGTCAAGTTACCCAAGGATTATAATGTGGAAAATCTCAAAGAGAAGGAAGTACCAAACCCCATATCTAGCCTTACCAAACAACTCAATCAGATACAAATGGAACTCACCAATCTCAAACAAGAGAAGTACAAACCTAAAACAAAATACTCTTTAGACAACATTTGTCCATTTCCTTTCGATAAGAGTATCAATATGGTCCCATTTCCTCCTAATGTGGCAAGGCCGAAATATGACAAATATACGGGAGAAACTGATCCACATGACCATGGAGGAGAATTTTGTGCTCTAAAAATTGAGTACATGCACGAACCCACTTACCTCATGTGACTATTTCCAGGAAGTCTAGGAGGTAATGCCATGGAATGGTTTTCCAAATTGAACCCTAAGGTCAAAACATTCAAGAAATTGATGCAACGGTTCATACAACATTATTCCTACAACATCCAGCATGATGTAACTATGATGGACCTATGCAATACCAAATAGAAAACTGGAGAATCCTTCACACACTTCCTACAAAGATGGAGGAAGATCTTTGCACGATATTCAAAGGTCATTCCCAAAATAGAGAAAATGGAAATCTTCATCAATAATCTCATACCTGAACTAAGCTATGCTCTACAAATACAAGACTCTCCTAACTTCAATAGGATGATTAAAAATGCCCTCCGTATTGAGGAAGTCATGGTCAAAAAGGGAGAGATCACCCTTCAAAATGAAAACAAAGGTAGTAGATCCAACTCCAAGCCTAAATGGTGGAAGCAAAACAAAAATGTTGTTAATGATAGATTAGTTGATGCCTCTCACCTTAATTCTAAACCCAAAGTGTTCAATTTAACCAATGGCATGAAAGCAAGCAAAGAGGCTAAAGTAACACCTCCCGTCCCCAAAACAAACAATGACAATGAAAAGGGATGCACATGGACTTCAAAACCCCAAAGAACATTCACTCCTTTGGGGGAACCTCTTGAGACAGTTTTGAAAACATTGGTGGATAACAAAGTTCTTACAATTCCTGATTCAAAACCGTGGGAACCGATGGTCAAACCCAGATGGTGGGATGATAACTCTTATTGTGTCTTCCACAAGAACAAGGGACACAAGACAAATAATTGTCTCAAGCTTAAACATGTTATCGAAGACCTCATTGAAGGAGGTAAGATCAAGGTTGATGGACACACCACCAATGAGGACCATACAGCATTCAACAAACCTTTTCCCAATTACAATCAAGGAGAAACATCCAAAGGGAAGGGTAATGAGGTGAACTACACCTATTCCAAACATGACAATGTGATCAATATGCTTGATATTAAAACTGAATCCATCAACGTGATTACAATCAAAGGTGCTTCATCCTCCTTGAATGTTCTAACAAGGAGCCAAGCACAAGTTACGATGAAAGGACCTCCCAAATCAACATCAAAACCCAAGGTTCCTATTGTGACTATTCCTAAACTAGTGGAAAGACATGTGGTCACTATCCCCAGAGCCAAATATGACCTTGTAGACCAATTACAATGAACCGCTGCCAAAATTTCCATCTTTGAGTTACTCAAAATATCCACTGTGCATAGAGAAATCCTAGAACAAGCTCTGCACACTTCTAATGTTCCAAAGGATATAGATATAGACAAGTTCCAAGCAATGGTCAATCATATCTCAGCGCCACACTATCTCTCCTTCTCTGAAGAAGATGACAAGTCATTGACCCGTCCACACAATCAACCCCTCCATATCAAAGTTCTTATTCATCAATCTCATTTTAGACATGTATTGATAGATGGAGGCGCCGGATTAAATATCTGTATACTAGATTTGGTCAGGAAATTAGGCCTCTCAGAGCAAACAATTGACTCTAGAAACAAGATAACCATCAAAGCCTATGATGAGGAAGAAAGATCCTCCAAAGGTATTATTTGTTTACCCATCAGAGTTGGGCTGATTGAAAGGGATGTCATGTGTCAAGTTCTGGATTTACCTCTGGCCTACAATATTCTACTAGGTAGACCATAGATTCATGAGATGCAAGTTGTACCATCCACTTATCACCAATGCATAAATTTCCCACATAATGGGGTGGAAGTGACAATTCTTGTTGATGCCAACTACACTTGCAACAATATTAAAGCAGGTACCATGGTCCCACACAACAAAGAGGCCATGGATGTAGTTGTTCCTAAAACCACCAAGGACATGGTCATGAAGAGTTTTAGCAAAACATTGAAACTTCAAGAAATAGGTATGGGAGTGTACAAGTTGGACCTGAATCCCTCAATGACAGAACTTCCAGTATCACTGAGATCCTATGGCAAACCGTCATCAACATTCACACCTCTAGCATCCAAAGATCCATAAGTACACAAGGCAACTGGCATGATAAAATCATCCACATCTTCTTTAGATAACACAGAAGAACAGGCAGTCTTGAATTGGCTTTACAAAGAAGAACCAGTGGAATCTGAGGTCAAACATGTAAAGATATCCCCCAAACAGTATGGAAAGGGATATGATTTCCTCAAACAAGTGGGTTAAAAAGGAAAGGGACCTTTAAATGACACGGGATGAGGGATCATTGAACCCATACCCATGGAGTTCCACCTCAACAGAGATAAAATAGGACTGGGTTTTAATACTCAATCCAACAAACCTACTTTAAAAAAGAGTCCACCTTCTGAGACTGGGACTGACAAAATAGATGAGATAATATTGGAACCATGGCCTTATGAGAGATTACTATAGATTGGTACAGAGAGTGTTGAATATCAAGGAGAACCCTATGTACCCAGCTTTGAGGTACCACTAGATTTTCACACTCCTTTACTAGCACAACCTCCCATTCAAGAGGTAGGAGACACCATAGCAACTATCACTCAAGAGGAACCCCGGCCACAGAATTTACATCCTAACTGGGGGAAATTAGTCACAATTTCACATGTCCTAGATCTACCTCACTTTGATCTACAAGTGGCTAACCGAGTCCATCAAATAAACATTGTTGAATATTTGAACAGATCTGATGATGATGTCACAGACTCTCATGACTATGAGTATGATCGGTTATCTATTGCCTCTTAATAAATTGGGATAGATGCAATTCACATGTTTGTAGCTTCCTCAGCTCCTAGTAGACGTCCTAACACTCCTTTTGATGCTACTCATCCTCCTGAAGCAGAGGAAGAGTTCCTTCCCCCAATCATAGATGAAGCTACTGGTGAATACATAACTCTACAAGAATTTCATAGGCTACAAGCAAGAAGCCTCCTTTTACAAAGGGATGATGATGAGTTATCTACTGATGAGTCACTAGATTTCAATCCATGTATGACTGACAATGACCCTTTTAACAAAAATCTCACTCTTATTGATCTAAACATCGAAGATATTAACTTAACAGACCGTGTCATGTCGGTTAACAGTTTTGATACTAACACTATGTTGTCCTCAGAATCTGACTCCCTAAAATTGGTACTTCCAGACCTAATCGATTGGACTAAAATAGATCCTATGCCTATCCTTGAATTTTCCAATGACCACTCATTATCTTGTTATCTTAATGCTTGTGAACCCTACCCTTCTTCCACCAATGCAAGGAGCAAGAACATGTCATAGGAGGATATCAAGTTTCTTAGTCACAAACTGAAAAATAAAAAGGAAAAGTGGACTGATGGTGAAAACCACTCTGTGGTAGTATTAGATCCCAAAATAGTAAAGAAAAAAGACATATCCAATGGTGAAAACCTCTTCGAGGCACCAAAGGATGAGACTCTTGATATCCTCCCCGAACACTTTCAAGAAAGATCTTCAGTGTTGATTGAACCAACACAGCCAGTAAACTTGGGCACTGATGAAAATCCTCAAATAGTTCATTTGGCACAATCATTATTAGAAGAAGAAAAGGTATAGTTCATAGAGTTCCTGAAGGAGAAGAAGGTCAAATTTGCATGGTCCTATATTGATATGACAGGGCTAGATCCTAATCTCATTATGCATCACTTATCTATAGCTCCTGGGATCAAGCTTGTGAAACAAAAACTTAGAAAAATGCATCCTCATGTTGCATTACTGGTAAAAGAAAAATTAGAAAAGTTGCTAAAAGCTGGATTCATTCGATTCATCGCCTATGTAGCTTGGATCTCCAATGTGGTCCCTATTTCTAAAATGGATAAATCTATCAGGATATGCACAGACTTCTGAGACCTCAACAAGGCATGTCCAAAGGATGACTTCCCTCTACCAAACATTGACATGATCATAGATCTTACAGCTGACTTTCAGATATATTCATTAATGGATGGATTCTCTGGCTATAATCAAATCAAGATCGCCCGTGAGGATCAAGATAAAACTACATTCACATGCACATGGGGGACATTTTGCTGGAACGTCATGCCATTTGGGTTAAATAATGTCGGTGCAACATATCAAAGAGCTATGACAACAATATTCCATGACATGATGCACAAAAACATGAAGGACTATGTCGATGACACATTGGCAAAATCCAAGGAACAAGGTACTCACATTATTGATTTAAGAAAGATATTGGATCATATGAAGCAATTCCAGCTCAGGCTCAATCTGAAGAAGTGTACCTTTGGGGTCCAATCAGGGAAGCTCCTAGGATTCATTGTTTCAGCAAAGGGAATTGAGGTTGATCTTGCTAAAGTAAAAGCTATTCTAGAGATGGCTCCTCCACGTAATATCAGTCAAATGAGGACACTACAAGGGAGACTCCAGTCTATCAGGAGATTCATGTCCCAACTTGTAGATAAGGCACAACCCTTTACTAAGCTACTACATAAAGGGGTTACATTCAATTGGGATGAACACTGTGAATCCAACTTCAGAGAATTGAAAGGGTACCTAGCTGCTCCACCCATTCTTATGGTGCCTATTCATGGAAAGTCCTTACTCCTATACATTTTAGCTACAACTACAGCCCTAGGAGTACTACTAGCGCAAGAGGATGAAACAAAGAAAGAGTGATCTATCTACTATATGAGTAGGACACTCATCACTTACAAGCTCAATTATAGCATTATTGAGAAAGCATGCTTAGCAGTTGTCTTTGCATCGCAGAAATTGAGACACTACATGCTCTCTCATACAGTCAAGCTCATTGCTAAGATCAATCCTCTAAAGTATCTTTTGAGCAAAACAGCTTTAACAGGATGTTTGGAAAAATGGGTCCTGATTCTAAGTGAGTTCAACATTGAATATGTAGAACAGAGGGCTATCAAAGGATAGGTACTTGCAGACCAATTGGTAGATTCACCACTTCAAGACAATGAACCTCTACAAATTGAATTCCTTGATTAGAAAATCATGCATCTCACTGAACATCCATGGCAGATGTACTTTGATGGATCATTCACTCAACAAGGGTCTGGAGTAGGAGTTCTCTTCATAACTCCACAAGGATACAAGATCCCCAAGTCTTATAAGTTGATGTTTCCATGCACCAACAACATCTCAAAGTATGAAGCACTGGTCAATGGCCTAAAGCTAGCTATGGAATGGAAGGTCATAGAGTTACATATGTATGGTGACTCTCAACTAATTATCAATCAAGTCAATGGGGAGTATCAAACAAAAGATGAAAAATTGATGCCCTACAAACTAGTTGATGATCTGAAGAAGTACTTTGTCTTCATCACCTTCCAACAAATATCAAGATCAGAGAATAGAGTTGCAGATGCTATGGCTACCTTAGCCTCCATGTTACAACTAGAGAAACATCAATTCCGCTATGACTTCTTGGTGGAAGAAATATCCTATCCTGCATTTGATACTCCTGAATACCAGGTAATATGTGCCTTAACTACCCCAGAACAATCCTGATATACTGATATTAATACCTATCTTTTGGACCAAACCATTCCCTCCAATTTATCTAGAAATGAAAAAAGATCCCTAATTAGGATAGCATCGCGTTACGTCCTCATAACTAATAACCTATATCAACGCAGTCTCAACGGTACACTTCTTCGATGTTTAGAACTAGAAGAGTCTAATCTAGCTTTAAAAGACATCCATAAAGGTGTATGTGGATCACACTCAAATGGCTTTTCATTAGCTAAGAAACTGCTCAGAGTAGGCTATTATTGGCCTACCATGGAAAAAGATGCTATTCAATTTTCAAAAGCATGTCTTAAATTCTAGACACATGGAAACCTCATCCATGCTCCTGCCAAAGAACTAATACCTTTCATAACACATTGGCCATTTCAGCAATGGGCCTTTGACTTGGTTGGATAGATATATCCCAACTCTTCAAATGGACACAAGTTCATCATTATGGCCACTGATTATTTCACAAAATGGGTCAAGGTCGTGCCACTAATCAAAGCCACTGGAAAATAGGTGGCTATGTTCATTCTGAACTACATTATTTGTAGATATGGGATACCCTCTTCAATTGTGACAAACAATGGGGGCCAATTTAAAAACCAAGACATTGATGACCTCTGTGAACAGTTCCATATTACTCAACATTTCTCCTCAATCTATTACCCTCAAGGTAATGGACAGGCTGAGGCATCAAACAAAAACATTCTCAAAATCCTACACAGAACTGTGAGCAAGTATGGTAGAGACTGGCATTTACAACTAAATCTGGCACCATGGGCCTACCGCACAAGCATCCAAACACCCACTGGAGCCACATCATTTTCTCTAGTCTATGGCACTGAGACAGTGCTACCTATTGAGGTTGAAATCCCTTCTTTGTAGATATCTTTACAAGGACTGGTCACTGATGAGCAATACTGCATTGATCGAATAAATTCTCTGGACCTACTAGATGAGCACGGACAACAAGCCTTCGATCACCTCAAAGTATACCAAGCAAGAATGTCCAAAGGTTACAACAAGAAGTTCAAGCCATGTAAATTTGAAGTAGGAGATCTCATCCTCAAGGAGAATCCTAAGAACTAGCCCAACAGGGAACAGAAAGGAAAGTTTGAACCTAACTAGCTGGGACCTTATGTTATCACTGCTATTTTGGGATTGGAGCTTATTAGTTAGCTACACCTGAGGGAGATGTTCTTCCAGATCCTATCAATACTCTACATTTGAAGTGGTTTTACGCTTAATGTTCGGCTAGCAGAACCTGTACAGCAAAAAGTTCTTGCAAAATACCAAAAACATTCAAAAAATTGATCCTGAAGAAATCCAAAAATAGTGGAAAAGGTCCTACAAAATGGGTATCCTTGGTGAAAACCTGGTAAACAGGTGCCTTGATACTACAAAAACATTCAAAAAAGAAAAAATAGCAAAAAATTTGAAAAAGAGAAAAAGTGCCTTGATGAGCACCTGGTAAACAGGCATCTTGGTAGAAAAAAGAAAGAAAAATATCTTGCCAAGTGGTGAAAACCTGGCAATCAGGCATCACTTGTGTTCTGTGCTCCATCTATCAATTCACTACTGATACTAGGCCTTCATAATTTTGCCTGTGCTCATACGCTAACTTCATTTTTCTACATGACTATCTTATCCTCGCTTGGGATTTGTCTATCTTTACATCTTAGGAATAAGTCATTCTACATTGGGGGCATCTTTGTTGGCATAGTCAGTTACGGTTGCTCGGTTTCTTTAGGATGGTTTTCCTCATAGACATAATGTTACTCAATACATGCAAAACAATGTCACTTTCCAAAACAAGGGTGTCTTTTCACAAACATCATACATGACATTTAGATTCACGGAGTTCCTACAAGGCTATATTGGATCGTAAACATAAGCAGATTATCCTATCAATGCACAGACATGGAACACCATATTACTTATATTCTGATTTTTTGATTGATGAATCTCTACTATGTTTGACATATGGATGAACAAAGTACTACTTAAACACATAGTTTGATAATGGTTTGATTATGATTCTTTAAATGCCCTGATGATGTTTTCAACTAGGGGCATCTAAGTAATTATAAATTTTATTTGATTAATTCACAATTGATAATTTATTATGTCTTCTTAGTTTCTCAATGACGTTTGCGCAAAGACAAAGAGTCACAAGGATAGGGGACATAATATTTTCTTGAAATTCTGCGTATGGTGATTGTTCCAAATGATCCTATCAATTTCACCTAACTTGGATGTTTATGGTAAGAGCTGCCACTATGGGTGGATAGCTGCATATATCTTGATCTTTGTTATGTGTAAACTACGGTGAGTTTGACACAATTTCCTTGTTTGTTTTCTGATCTAGATTCTCACTAAGGTATACAAATCACAATGTACCCAAGGATATGAATTTTCAAGGTCATTGCGGGTCCAATATCTTTCCTTACTCAAAATCTGGTATATTAAAAGGAAGGTGACTATTTTTTTAACCTGGCTTCTATGCCTTGGTACCTAAGTCTATTTTTGACATTTCAATAAAATATAGTATTCATACTTTCATAATATCAGTGGGTATTAGTGATGGTTGTACTATCTGATGGTATCCATTCTGAAAAGTGCCCAATGATGATAAAATATTACAAATTTGCTAAATTAGTGACATGTCCTAAAAGTCTTCATATAGTTGCATTTAAAAGATTGTCTGATGCATTTTGTCAAACAGTAATAACAGCATAAGGAAATTTAAACTCAAACATGGTTTCCATCTTCTTCTAAACTATCAAGTTAATTACACCATTTATATTACTGATATCAAATATTGTTACACATCCATAGCATACATTTTGCATTCATTTGAAAAGAAGGAACTGGAAAATACAAAAATAAAGCATTCATGTATTGCATTTTTACTTCTACATCCTAAGTGCATCCATACATCTATAACTGGAAAAACAAAAGAAAAATACATTTTGCATTTTCACATAGATATCATTTATAACATATTTATATCAGTAAAAATGCATTACATCCACATTATAAAATGATGTTATCATCTATGAACTAACTCATCACGAGACCAAGATATCATCACATGTGCAAAAGATACATTTACCACGACTATGGAAAGCAAAATGGATACATTTACCACATGAAACATGTCAGAATCAAGCAACTACATCAGATATGTTTCATCATCAACATGGTATAAATCAAAGCATAAAGTGTATCAGAAGAGTATCAATATATCAGTGAGAATAAACAAATATCAGTGTATCATCATATCTAAAGAACATCAGTGTCGTAGTAAGCATACAGAGTATCAAAGCATAAAGTGTATCAGAAAGCATAAAGTATATTAGAAAGTATATAGTGTATCAGTGAGCATAAAGAGTATCAGTACGCCAAAAAGAGAATCAGATATATGTACGAATGAATGTAATGTACAAAAGAGCGGATCTCAGAAGGATCCAGATATACATGTATGATCTCAAAATAAACAAAATGATATAACAATATCAACTATGGCCCGCCCCCTCTCCCTGGTCAGGAGGAGGAGGAGTTGGTGGCATGAATGGAGCTGTTGGAGGTGGCATGGCCCCCTCAGACTACTGAGCAACATGAGAAAAGGAAAGTTCCCTCTGACCCTCCAGCACTGTTACATGATACAGGGCGTAATAATATGTTTCCCTCTATCCCTGATGGACTGTTGTCTGGGGCTGGGCATCTCTCTCTGCTCTAAGCATCTCTACCTATATATCTCTCTCGACTCTCAAATGATCAAGTTGTCTGTCCCAGTCTACTAAAAGAGCATCATCAGTAGTAACCCTAGCCTCCAAGGCTGTGATCTAAGCTCTGAGCTACTCCCTCTCCTGCTCACATTTAGATAGAGGTTCCCCATCTCTACCAGGATCCTGCTCCTACACTCTCTGTCTCCACTGTCTCTACTGCTCTGGAGTAAGTAGAGGGCCCAGATCTCTCTGTGGGTCCACAAATATGTATCTCGGTCATCTCTACCCACTGCCGCTTGGACCACCTATATCAACGGCCTCTCCGCCGCCACCCCTATCATCACCATCATGTCTATCATCTAGAGGGGGATGCCTTCCACCATCGCAGCCCCCATGTCTCCCCGGTGCTTTGTCTCTGCCACCTCTCCCCCTGACGGTTCAGTCATCAAGATCATAATCCAAAGGCTCATCTATATGAGGAATGATCTCCTCGGGAACTATAAAGTGTGGAAAGGGGTACTGGAGCATCTTTGCAGCATACCCATCTGAAACTCCAGCATCCTCAACATCTGGATGCAGGTCCCAGTCTACAGCCACCATATCTCAAATCTCCTAGGCTACAGTCTCATAAGCAAGCTGTGCACCCCAATCAGGTGCCTCCTCCCTGGTACGAGCATATACTACCACATCCTTTATACGGCCCTATCGCCACCCATACTATCTCAAAACCCTAGTGATCAGGAAGTGCTCTATAATGTATCTCATGCACCCAATCAGATATCTGCTATGACACAAGAAAGGAACCTGTCATGCATCAGAAGTCCATACCTCGCAGTCTAGGTATGGTCGCCACATGACCTCTGTCATATCATCGAATAATCAACGCCAATACTCAACCTTGCCTAGATGAGGCTACTGTAGGAGGCCTGCATACATATGCACATAGGGCTGCTCTAGTGCCCTCTGCCTGTCAACAATTGGCTATGTCATCAGGATGTGCTCCCAAGCCCAAATCTGTAGAATCAGTATACCAACAGTCATGCTGTGGGTATGGTGGTACACAATCTCATGAAGCTCTCTATAGATGTGAGCAAGAATGTAGCTCCCCCAAGAAAAATGTCAGCGGTGGACGATCATCTGCTCCACCATGCTAACCCAGCCCACCAAGAAACCATGCTGACCTCTATTTGGCATGAGGATGCCGCCTACCAATCTGGCCAAGTACACATCTAATCGATCATAGTGATCGACCATATAATCCTAGGACAAGTATCTACGATCTATACTATCATCCTAGAAGAATCTCTGAGCAGTCCCAATCACCACGCTAGCTCTGGACTTGAATTACACCTAATGTCCCACCATCGGTACATGCAAGATCCTCCAAACATCCTCAGGTGTCATAGTAATCTCACCAGTGGGTAGGTGGAAGGTGTTGTGCTCAGAATGCCACCTCTCGGCAAGAGCAGTCAACAACCCTCAGTTCACCCTGATCTCAGGTAAACCTATCAATGCATGCAATCCACATCAAATCACGATGGTCTGCTCACCAATGGACCGACGGCCTGACAATGCAAGAACTCGCACAGGATAAGTGTCACGAAAGGCGACTACCTCAAATTGGGCCTAATTTTTGACACCACAATAAAACATCAGCATTCTATCTACAACAAGGGGAAAATTCCTACTCTACTAAGTCATTCCAAGTTCACAGGACACAAACAGATCCATACAAATTAAAAACCTAAGTCTTCTACCAGATGCGATCCTGGAAATACAGGATGCGATTAAGTATACAGGATGTGATCCCCAAAAAATGAGATGCGATCCTAAATGTGGGGTATGATCCCAAGTAAATGGGATGTGATCCACTGATGGATTTCAACTAAAAAAAAATCAAAAGCGTTCATACTAGATGTGATCTGGGAAAATCGGATGTGATGCAGAATCTGGGAAAAACTGGATACGACGCGGGAAAAATAGGATGTGATGCGCGTTTAGCAGGATGCGATCTGGAATCTTGGATGCAATCCTAACTTCATGAGGCTCTAAAATACACAAAAATACATAAAATTCAAAAATGCAAAATTCATAGGGTAGTTTATCGAGTACTTACCGGTAGTGGGTAGTTGGTTGGTCGGTGGTGTTGACGGCTCATCTCAAATCGATGTTTCTTCATGGGGACCACCATTTTCTCTGCAGAGCTCTCTGATTTGCTATAGCTGAAAGTGAAAATGAATAGTGAAATGGTCATTTTGGAGGCTTATATGGGTCTTTTGAGACATTTAGAAGTTTTGAAACTCCTCCCGGACAACTACAAGATCATTTGTGTTCTCTTTTTCCTCAATCAGGAACCAAATTGAAGGTGCCTACGATATTTTCAGCAGCACAGTGTCATTTTTGTGGCAGTTTCAAAAAATTGCGATCTTGCTTCATTTGTTCCCCACATTGGTCAATACTGCACATTTCATCATACATCTTGGTCTAACATCATTTTATCAGCTTTATCACTCATATTTTCATGTAATTAACTTGATAATCATGTGTTTATTTTTAAACACACCTTCTATTTTACCCTTTCTTGCCCTACCCCTTCCTGCAAGTGTTATCTTATTTTCAACTAAGGGATTTATTTCTTTTCCTTCCATTTCATTCCCTATGGGGCATGATCACACTATCATCAATTTAATTTTTCCTGAAACAGCATCAAAATGACTTCGTTATCAAACAAACTAGGGGCATAACAGTTTCCTTGACTAAAGTCAGATCTGTTGGATGGAAAGCTTTGGTTCTCATAAGCTGGATATCTTATGTTTCCTCATTTAGAAGATTTTTAAAGCTCCTGGCAGCTTCATACTGGCTTTTGGATGACAACCAAGTTCAGAATCAATATTATCAATTTTTGGACGACAACCAAGTTCAAGATCAATTCTATCAGTTTTGTTCGATCGAGTGTGAGACTGATCTCATCAAAATTTCGTTCGACAACCAAGAATGAGATTCTCAATCTTTTTGAAGTCAAAATCAAAAAAATTATTTGAATCAATGCACTACTCGCACATCAATTCAAAGAGGGGCAAATGTAACCACCTGAATTTGGTATGTTCCAACTATGGACCATATTTGCCTTAAGTGTGATCATACCCTCGATTATGTCCAAATGACCCTGTTACTGCTTGGCATAATTCTTTGAATCAATTTAATGTCCTAGGTGATTTTTATCACTAAATTATATTAACTATTATAGCCATATGATTCAAATCAATTCGAACCAATTAAATCAAACCAAAATCAAACATGGCTATAGTATTTAAATTATAAAGGAATTAAATAAATCCCAAAATCAAATATCCACTTGCAAATAACCCATTCCTCTAGCCTATTTAATTTAATTAAAATGGCTATAGTACCCTAATTATTAAAAAACAATTTCATTGTTTAAATAATTAATTCCTATGTTTTTAAATGAATTAAATAAGTTTACTTCATTTATTAATATTCCCCTAAACCCCAACCTAACCTATCTCAACTACTTCTACCCTGGGTTCTAACCCTTCTCAACCCATTCACCCATGCTAATCTAATCCTAATCCTAATTTCTATCCTAACCCACCTCCTAATGTTGTCACATTCCATTAGGGAGTGATTAACAACTCAACCCCCTTGGGAGAGTCAACTTTCTCAAGCTTGACTCTCTCCAAGTCCACCTTCTCAAGCCACCCTCCCTTGCTTCTTAAAGGCTTTTATTAATGCCTTATTAATGAAAGGTACCTTAAGCCTATGTCTCTCCCATGCCTTATTAATGCCTTGGGCATTAATTCCTCTTACACCTCCATTTATGAGCCTCCTAATTCATAAATTCACCTTGTCCCCCCTCTCTCTATCCCATTCTTCTATAAATAGAAGCCTATTTTGAGAGCAAATGAGCCTTCACATTAGATCAAAAATACATTATTATGTTGTTGGATTACTCTTAGAATTATATTGCACTTCTTATTCCATGCTTTTTCATTGTTAAATATTCACATGCTAGGGCTAGAATACTTGTTTTTCATATCTTTTAGCTTGTTTTTAATCTAAATCCTTCATGCTAGAATAGTATATGTCACTGATTTGTAGCATATTCTGAGGGCTGATATGCAACTAATCACACTCTTTCTAGTTAGAAGGCAATAGGTCATTATTAGTGGTTTTGAATGTTTTATCTAAACCTTTGGACTAATGCAATGACTTATTGAGTGTTTGTGTTGTTCTTAACAGGTTCCCAAATACACACACACAAATGGCACCATAAGTAGATGAGTTATTGGAAGAGTTTGTTGATGTTATTCCTAAAGTATTACCCAATGGTCTGCCATGAAAGAGAGATATTAAAACATCATATTGACCTTATCCTAGGATCAAGTCTTCCCAATAAAGAAATGTATAGAATGATCCCAACACAACATGAAAAGTTGAATTAAAAAGTGACAAAACTTATAAGGAAAGTAAGGTGTCATGAGAGAAAGAATGAACCCATGTGTTGTACCAATTTTATTGAACCCAAAGAAGGATGACACATGGAGGATGTACACAAAAAGTAGATAAATTAATAAATTAACCATCATCTATCACTTTCATATACCTCATCTAGATGACATTATGGATGTGCTTGCAGGAGCAATGAATTTTACCAAGATTTATCTACGAAGTGGATATCACCAGATCTGTATCCAAGAAGGGGATGAATGGTTTTTTTATCAAAACTAGAGATGACTTTTATGATTGAATGGTTATGCCATTTGGTTTATGAAATTCTCCTAGTACCTTTATGAGGCTAATGTATACTGTGTTGCAACCCTACATTGGTAAGTTTTTAGTAGTTTATTTTGATGATATATTGGTTTTTATTAAGGGAAAAGAAGAACATCTAAAACACTTGAGGATCATATTAGGGGCATTGAGGAAATATAAACTCTATGTGAATTTTAAGAAGTGTAGGTTCATGCAAAAGAGTTTGTTTTTTTGGGTTTTTTTATTTATGCACATGGATGCAGAGAAGGTTAGAGCCATTCTTGAATGACCTAAGTTCACCTAGAATAAAATAGGTGAGAATTTTCCATGGGTTGGATACTTTCTATAGAAATTTCATTCATAATTTTAGTAGCATTGTAGTACCCATAATACATTGCACCAAAGGTAGGGAATTTTTGCTGACTAAAGAAGTTGAGGAAAGTTTCTAGTTGTATCATCGGAAAATGGAAGCACTTCCATTTTGGACTGGTTTAGCCCTTTGAGTAAGTATTTTGGGGTCATGTGAAGCACCTTTAATGGATCTTTGACTTGGATCTATATTTTCCCCTTGTTCTGCCCCTTTTCCACTTTTCTCTGGCCTGTTTCTGGCACCCTAATATGCAGATTTGAAGTTCTTGACTTCAGGGTCAAGGTTGACCTTAACCCTAACCTAGGTCAAGGTTAACCTCAAACTTGAACTAGGTCAGGGTTGACCTCGACCCTAAACCAGGGTCCAGATTTCAAGTTTCTGGGGTTTCTAGATGTTGAGGTTCAAAAATATTTAATTCCCGCTTCCGAGTCGGCTATTTTGGTCTTTCGGGAAATGAATCTTGAAATTATATTTAATATATGTCCTCTTCTAAGGGTATAGGTATAATTTTAACTTAATTCTCCTATGTAGGCTTCTCTAAAAGATTGTGCCCTAGATTTGTATATAAGGAAGTTTTCTCCTCTCATTTTCTCTAAGATTTGAAAAGTGAAATCTAAGTGTGAAGGACAAGCTAAGAAGCAAGATAAATATCTATTGAAGCATTCATATACTATCAAGAATCCAAGAATTCAAGCATTTTCAAACACTCAATTCATCAAGGAGATCCATTGGTAGCCATTGAAGGATTCAAGCTCTACGGAGCCCTCTTTTTGAAGATTTCTCAATCCACATTCCTCCAAGCCTCTTCCTATTCAAAGATCCATTCAAGATTGGTGTTGAAGATCTACAAGAAATTGGTTTGAGACATCCTACATCCAAAATTCTACATTCTACATCCATTTGGTGCATACATACTTGTGGATCCACGGATTCAAATCTGCCACAAGGGTTTCTATACAAGCAAGGTGAATTTGTTCATTTACTTTGTTTACTTGTGAAATTTCAATTATAATTTAAGGTTAATTCCAAAACTAGGGTTTGAAAAAGGAAAACCCCTCCCCCCCCCCAAAAANAAAACCCCCCCCCCCCCCCAAAAAAAAAAAAAAAAAAAAAACAATTTTTCTCGCAGGGACAAGTTTAAAGCAGTAAATTGGAGTGCAAATTCATATACCCTTTTCAGCAAACTATCAGGATCTGGAAATAGCTTTTCTGTCGAACATTTTGGGTCAGAATCGACATTTTGTTTTGGGTCAGATTCAGAGATTATAGGTTAGAATCAGATATTTTGGGTCAAAGGTGACATTCATTTCTGTGTGAGAATCGACATTCTGTTCTAGGTGAGAATCAGAGATTCTGGGTTGGAATCGAAAATTTTGGGTCAAAGGTGACATTCATTTTTGAGTCAAAATAGACCTTTCTCAGAAAAGAAAAATATTTCTAGGTTTTGTAGATCTCACAGTTTCGGTTCTGGATAGTGGAGATCAATAGTTTCTGAGACCGTTTGATAGGGCTTTCAGCAGATTCTTTTTTGGAGGTATGTATTTTATTCCATTATCCTTTTCAAAACATTTCCAAATTTACATTCCTTATTTCTATGATTAAATGTATGTGGATAATATGTGCAAAGGGTCACTTTTATGAGCAAACCCCCATTTTTCTAAACCCTGTCCATATTTTATCCATTACACTAGTATCTAAAGAAGGTCATCACAGCTCCTATATTAGCATTACTAAATTTTGATCAAGTGTTTGAGGTGGAGTGTGATACTTCACATGTGGGAATTGGAGTTGTACTTAGTCAAGTAGGTAAGCCCATTACCTTTTTAAGTGAAAATTTGAATGATGTGCGAAAGAATTATTCAACTTATGATATATAATTCTATATAATTGTACAAGATTTGAGACATTGGAAACACTACCTAGTGCCTAAGGATTTTGTATTTTTTATAGACCATATTGCATTAAAATACCCAAAAATATAAAAGAAATTGAATAGTAGACATGCAAAGTGAGTCCCTTTTATACAAGGCTATACTTTTGTTCCAAAGCATAAATCAGGGATATAGAACCAAGTTGCTGATGACTTAAGTATGTGTGTAGTGCTTTTAACCACCATGAAAACTAAGCTAGTTTTCTTTGATACAATCAAAGATTTGTATGAATCTAACAAAAAAAAATTTAGAAATTGTGGAACAATTGGAAAATCCAGTACTTGGGAAAATGAAGAACATTCAAGATGAATATCTTATGTAGGATGAATATCTATTCAAATGAAAATAGTTATGCATTCATGTTGGTTCTATGAGAGAACATATTATTAGAGAGTTTCATAGTAGTGGTATGAATGGACATTTTGGAAAGGATAAGACAATCCCTTTAGTAGAAGATAAATAATATTTGAAAAAAATGAAACAATACATAATTAGGTATGTGGAGAGGTGTAGAATTTGTCAAGTAGCTAAAGTACACTCATAGAATACAAGGCTGTATAAACCATTTCTAGTACCCAAAAAACTAGGGAAAAACCTGAGCATGTACTATATATTGGGGCTGCCAAATAGACATCAAGGTGTTATTAATAGATTCCCAAAAATGGATTATTTCATTTCTTGTAAGAAGACTTATGATGGTAATAGAGTGGAAGAATTATTCTTTTCTAAAATTGTTAGACTGCATGGTGTTTCAAAAACTATCACCTCTTATCAAGATACCAAGTTCCTAAGACATTTTTGGAGGACATTATGGAAGAAGATGGGAACAAAATCACAATTTAGTAGCTCCCATCATTCTCAGACAGATTGGAAAAAAATAGGTGTTCAGTTGGAGTTTGGGTAATCTATGTTACTCCATATTAGTTTGAAGGTTGTCATTAGTATTCAAACTGCATATTTGGTAACCGAGTCAAAGACAGTCTAGTCGGTAATGATCACCGAGCACAGAGTTAACCGAGTATAGTGATCACTAAGCAAAAAAATTACCGAGAAACATACACCGAGCATCGAGAGACAATATTCACCGAGTGAACCAATAGTTACATAAAATTTTGTAATGGCACATCATTCTAGATAACAAATTTTTGCCGAGCTAGATAACTTATTACCAAGATCGAGGAGGAAATTAATTATGAATGTAATCATTTATTGATTATGTTTCATATGTATAGATTAGCAAGGTAAATTTTTAAAACCGTTGATCTTATGTTTTATAAGATATTGTAAAACCCTATTTAGGTTAAACAGTTTGATATATGAATGTCAAGATGCTATTTTGAAATGTAATGATTGAAGTATGATCAAGTAGACACCACAATAAGGACATCTGAAGATCAGACAAGGGTTTTAGTACAAGGATTTTATTGAAGCATTTAGTTTATTTAGAATAGACACAAGGCTACCGTGCAGTACAAAAGCTATTATAAATCACAAAAAGGTGATAAACTTATTGCACTTAAAGGATCTAATAACAGCAATATTGAGATTGTATTATTCAGGTCACAATTTATTGTTACTCTCTAGAAATTTTAACAGACTCAAAATCTCTTAATAGAGTAGACTTAACTGTCTTTGCTTAAATCTCCTAACCGAGTGCATACATACATTGTGTTGCAAAATACTTTCACAAGGTAGATCTAAAAAATCTTATTGTTACTCCTAACAGGGTAAGATCACCAAAAGTGATCAATCTTTATAAGCCCTAACATGCTACTTATTACTACAGTAGTGAAGCTTTGTGGGTTCCATCCCCACCGTAGTTTTTACCTTCTAACAAGGGTTTCTGCGATACCAAACTACATTTTTTATGTGTATTTGAGTTTCATGAATGTTTTACTATTTTGATTACATGCATTTACATTTATGCAATATAATTTCATGTATGGTGAAAGAAAAATACTCAGTTGGTTAATACAGTTTATGTTTACAAGGAGTTATTTTGTAAATTTTTTAAGGGTAATGATTCACCACTCCCCTCTTAGTACACACCTTTCTATCATTCCAATAATTGGTATTAGATATAGTTCTCTTATTTAGGAAGTTTAATCACTGAAGAGAAAATATCTTACGATGGAAAGGTATAAGCTTGACAAAACTATTGAGAATTAGATATTGCAGTTGCAGATCTACATTGAACAATACAAAGAAGCCAAAGAGAAACTGAAAGAGTTATTGGTTAAGAGAAAAGATATGACATCTCATTGTAATGAGACTAATTATCAGGAAGAAGAGATACATGATGCATTTGATACATTTGGATCTAAATATGGTAGCATATTTGATGCATCTGAAGGAATCATATCAAAGCTATTTGAAAATAATCAACAACTTACTAAACAAGTGAAAGCACTACATATCGATCAAGATACACAACTGGTTAGAATGGTTGAAGTCATAAAATATGCAAATAAATATGAACAAGAAAGAAATATGGTTGTTGATGATAGAAGACAAATGACTAAAAAACTATAAGAGAGAGAGTCTAAAATATTGAGTCTTACTGAACATTACTTTGAGATCACCAATCAAATGGTTACTATGAGTCATGAGGCCAACCGAGTGAACATTGAACTTGCTATAAAATTGGAAGATATTGGTGAACTATGAGAAGAAAATGAAAAACTGAGGAATGAAGTGAAGATTCAAAAACAACATAATGAGATGATTAAGAGAGCTGAAGATAGTACTGAAAGGGTGGATGAATTTCTGAACAGTCAAAGGAGACTTAGCAACAATACTAGTTTAGGTTATACCGAGCATGGATAATCATCAAATCAAGTGAAATAGAGGAATGCCTACAAAAATCCAAAGCCAAAAAAGACCTCATGCTATCATTGTGGAAAACTAGGCCACACATCAAATGTTTGCAAAAGAAAAACAAAAGGTATTCCTAAATCCACTTCTAAATTCAATGGTAATTGTTATAATTGTAACAAGCATGGACATCAAGCACATGAATGCATATCTAAACTAAATAAACCAAAAAAGAAACCCTACATGGAAAATTATTGTTGTACTTGCAACATGCATGGTCACACATCACAAGAATACAAGACTAAGATGAAGCAAATCTGGAAACCTAAAGGATAGAAAAATGCATATCAACTGAGAAGACAAGGTAATGCATATAATTGGGATTATAAAAATTGGGTAAATTGCATAGCATGTGGTAGGTATGGACATATTGCAGCTAACTGTATGAGAAACTGGAGAGGAAAATCTTGAAACTGGACAAATTCTAGAATGACATGTTTACACTATCATAAGGTCGGTCATTTAAGTAAATATTGTAGAGACCGAGTAACAGAAACAAGTACCTTTGGAAATGGAAACACAATTGAAGAAATCATGAGGATAAGGAATCAAATGTGGAGGAGAGCATCCAATGACAATGTTGGGCCAAGCACAATAGTCAATGACATCTCATCCAATGGATTAGGTGATTCCACCACCTCCACCTAAGTAATGCAAGTAAGTATGGAACTACATTTTGCAAAGTTATATCTTACATATGTTCCTTATATTCATTGATTAAATGCCAAATTAGCATGAATCAAGACGCACTATGGTATTATATTTTTGTTAACATGAAACTAGTTTAGTCGGTCAATCTATACTAAGCAAGAAACTCCAGTCAGTGAGCATGTGAGAGACAACCGAGTTGATTAAGTCAACCGAGCATTTGTAGTACTCATTGAGATGAAGCATATTTAGCATTAACCGAGTGATTTGTTTGTCGATCGAGTGGTTGGTGATAAGAATTTATTACACCGATTAAGGTATTTACTATAAATTTACGGGAAGTGAACTCATTTTTTCACACAACGATCAAAGAGCGAAGAAGAGTGAAATTACAGCAGAGCATTTCAAGCATTTCACAGAGATCTAAGCATGTTCTGAGCAGTTTTTGAGTATATAAAGTGAGTATTGTACTTACCAAGCTGTCTGTAACATTCATTGGAAGCCCTAAATTTGAAAACATGATGGCATCTTCATCTCAAACTATGAGAGGCAAGAGTGAGAAAAGAAAAAGGTAATTCTTATTAAGAATTCAACATGCACAGAACCCAACTACAAATTTCATCCAGAGGTTGCTACACAACTCAATGACAAAGATGCGTTCTCCATGATACCACCTACGGTTCTACTGGTTCAAGATATAAGAGTGTATATACACTACAAAATCAATGAGATAGGTGATTTTGATCTCATCTCGACATATCAAGAGCTTTGAAACAATGAAAAACTCAAGGATGATCACAAGGATGTAGAAGTGAAAGGGTTAACCAATGCCCTACTTTTCCTGAAAGAGTTTAAAACATAATGGATTCACATTGTACTAAGCTGAGTACATGATGGTAAATTATGGCTAGATTAACCTATGTATATCACAAAGGATTTCATACATGCAGTCACTGGGTATCCTACAACTGATAGAGAAAAATACCTAAGGCACCAATCAAAAACCGAGATTGGAAAGCTAACAGCAGCCGAGTGGGATGGTAGAGGTCTGAGGATCAATACTATTGGTGATCCTTAACTAAGGTTTGGATCCCATGTCATTACATACAATATATTTCAATCCAGTAGACCCAACAACGTCATGTGGTGTAGTCGACATTGCGTATAAAATTGTAAAGAAGGGTTTGCAACTTGACCTAGCTGAGTTATTGTTAAGGTAATTGGAAGAGAATATGAGAAAAATGAGGTCAACACGTTTAAACAAATGCAAGTTTGGTTATTTACTTGTATGCACATTTTTTCTATTTTAAAAATTTCTTTACCTCTGTCGGTAATATAACTTGGGATATCAAGTGACCAATCACTGTGCAAGTCGGTGAATACATTAAGAATATAGGAGAAATTTTTGAACCTATTATGGAATACTATTTCAAGAAGTTCAAAGATAAAAGAATGGAGAAAATAACAAGGATACCAACCCTGTTGGTAGAGAAATATAAATAAGATATTTTTTTTGTGGTAGACACCAACACCACACTTATCAAAGAAGAAGAGACAAGAACAACATGGCTACCCCCAATGGACTATGAAATTGATATAGATTTTGATTCCAAAGAAATAGAGGCACTACTTAACGAGCCTGTAGACAAATATTCTATGAGATTTAGTACATTTGATGTAGCTATAAAAAGGATAAAGATTGGAGTTGAAGTAGAGAAGATGGGAAGAAAGAAGACCAAAATGGTAAAGAGTTTGAAAAGGAAATTTGGTGTAACTGATGATGAACTTGAAAATTCAGTAGATGATACCTAGGAGAAGACTCCAGTCAGTGAAGGAGAATATCAAGATACCGAGGCCATAGAATCTGATGAGATACAAGAAGAGTCACCTAAGGCTAAGAAGGGTAAAATCATAAAGGTTGAGACTCCAACTAGAACAAGAACAAGATCAATGACAGCTAATTCACCACCTTTAAAGAAAGGAATTGTCAGAATAACATGAGCTTCACCAAAATACACTTATCAGATGAGGAAATAAAAGGACACCACCAAGCTCCCTGCACTGAGACAAAGGAAGAAGTATGCTAGAGGAAAAGATGACAATGATGAATCTAATGAAAATACAAATCAATTAAAAGTTGTAAAGAATAAGATTCCACAAACTTTTGATGAAGTAGCTAAAGAAATAAAGTCAATTGGAAGGTTGAGTCATCAAAAGCTACACAAATATACAAGCCTGAGAACCAAGGATCAGGACAAGTTGGAAGAATAAATTATAGGTATGTTGATCACTTATAAAAGAGTTCCTATAGAATTTTCTACATACATACCTCAAGAAATTTATGATAAAGTATCAACAAGATGTACATATGCACTAACAATAGAGAAACAAATGAGAGAGACATCACTCACTATACTTAAGGCTGAATACACTCTTGCTGAGATTGATGAAGCCATGAAGACATATGCAAAGAATTTTTCATTGCAATCCAGGGAATTAAAAATTCTTCAAGGGAAGTTGAAAGAAGTTGATGAAGAGTGCACATTGATATGGACTAATCTCTTAATTCCTACCAAAAAAAAAGAGGATATTGTTTCCACGGTTGACACTATGGGAGATCAATTGAGTCCTGAGCCTATTAATGTTGAAGACACAGAGAAACCCGAGGAGGATACACAAACAGTAGACCTTACTACTGATGTTGCCAATGTCATGGAAAACATTTCAAAACTATTAACTACTCTTGGACATGTGGACATCACAATAACTGATATAACTAAAGGTGACCCAGATGATGATGTGAAGGAAGATGAAGTTATCACTGGTGCTACTAAGAACCTCAAATACAATGAAACAAAAGAGGTAGACCAACCTATGGTACCAGATAATCTACCTATACTAGTTCAAACAATTGATATTATAAATGCATCACAACAGGAGACCAAGACACTTGATCAGGTCATAGATACACGAGAAGACAAGGGTGATGAAACTAGCAAGGAGACTGAGCATAGTGGAGCTACTACATAGGATGATGCACCAAAATAAACCACTGATGTGGCATATAAGGTTGAAGGTCACACAGAGTCCATGGTAGACACTTCAACAACATACACCAGGTCAGTACGTGAGCTGCCCAAAAAATTCATCACACCCACCGAGGCACCAAAGAAAAATCCTGAGCACAAGGCTAAACTCTTATTAATACAATCTCCTACCTCCAGTGTACCTAAAAAGAAGAAGAAAAATAATAAAGGGAGAAAGGGTCCAGACACACTTGATGAGATAATTGACATACCTTCCTTTGTCTTGATGACACTTGATCCTGAATCCATTAGGAAGTATGGATAACTTTGCACTAGAAAAGTCAAGAAAAGATGAGGTTAGAATAGAAGAATGCACAGGTGTTAGAAGCAACCAAGGAGATATTGATGTAAGTTATTCTTGATGTAAACATAGATGAATCAGCCCCAATCATTGATCAACATGCACTACTCACCGAGGGAATCAATGGTCCAAATATTGATGTCGGGCAGATGATAGAAGAATGAGCCAAGCAGAAGGTTCAATACAAACTTACTAAAAATATCATCTAGGAAGTGGCAGTAAACAAGGTAAAACTTTCTAAGATTGTAACAGCCCTAGAAAGTATTATTTCTCAAGTACTTACAATTCTTCAGAAGTTGTGCACATTAGATCACTTCACTACCAAGATTAGTGAAAAGATACAGAAATCAGTAATGATCTAAAGGATAGTGCAAGTTGTTTCATAATTGAGAAATATGCATTTCAAATGCATTATTCTAAGTTTATCCACAACTAGCATTTGAGAATGAATTGAAGAAGGAAGAGAACAAGATATGAGAACAGGTAACTAAGCTTCAGGCCATGTTACTACCGCATTTAACATTGATGCAGAAGCGTGTGACAGAGGCAAAATATTTGATTGCCATCCCTAAGATATCTGTCACCGAGAACATTTATGACATGCATGCTCAAATAAACTTTGAGCAACTGACCCTTGAAAATTTAAAGGAGGAATGGGAGAAACTCATGAAATATCTCGAGAAGACCCATCCCAACATTTTTGACAAGTTGTAAGTTAATTCTTTTTGTCATTAATTTTAAAAAGGGGGGGAAATATATGTAAACAGGGAAATATATGTATATACCAAGAGCATGTACAAAGGGGGAGTCACTATGTATGAGTCGCTAGGTGTATATATAAATTTTTTGATACTAATGATAAAGGAGGAGAATATTACTCCATATTAGTTTGAAGGTTGTCATTAGTATTCAAACTGCACAGTCGGTAATCGAGTCAAAGACAGTCTAGTCAATAATGATCACCGAGCATAGAGTTAACCGAGTATAGTGATCACCGAGCAACAAAATTATCAAGTAGCATACACTGAGCATGGAGAGATAGTATTCATCGAGTGAACCAGCAGTTACATACAAGTTTGTAATGGCACATCATTCTAGGTAACAACTTTTTGCTAAGATGAATAACTGATTACCAAGATCGAGGAGGACATTAATTGTGAATGTAATCATTTATTGGTTATGTTTCATATGTATAGATGATCAAGGTAAACTTTGTAAACCATTGAACTTAGGTTTTCTAAGATATTGTAAAAACCTAATTAGGTCAAATAGTTTGATATATGAATTTCAAGATGTTATTTTGAAATGTAATGATCAAAGTATGATCAAGTAGCTGCCGCACTAAGGACATATGAAGATCAAACAAGGGTTTTAGTACAAGGATTTCATTGAAGCATTTAGTTTATTTAGAATAAAAACAAGGCTACCATGCAGTACAGAAGGTATTATCAATCAGAGAAACATGATAAAATTATTGTACTTAAAGGATAAGATATCAGCAATATTGAGATTGTATTATTCAAGTCACAATTTCTTGTTACTCTCAAACAATTGTAACAGACTCAAAATCTCTTAACAGAGTAGACTTAACCATATTTTCTTAAATCTCCTAACCAAGTGCACACATACATTATGTTTCAAAATATTTTCACAAGGTAGATCTAACAAATCTTATTGTTTCTCCTAACAGGGTAAGATGACCAGAAGTGATCAATCTTTGTAAGCCCTGACAGGGTACTTTATTACTACAGTAGTGAAGCTTTGTAGGTTCCATCCCCGCTATAGTTTTTACCTTCTAACAAGGGTTTCTGCAATACCAAAATACATGTGTTATGTGTATTTGATTTTCATGAATGTTTTACTGTTTTGATTACATGCATTTACATTTATACAATGGAATTTCATGTATGGTGAAAGAAAACTACTCAGTTGGTTAATAAAGTTTATGTTTACAAGGATTTATTTTGTAAATATTTTAAGGGTACTAATTCACCCCTCCCCTCTTAGTACACACCTTTCTATCATTCCAACAATCTATGGATATGCATTGTTGGAGAGAAGTTGAAATAGCAGGATTTGACATTACCCTAGGTGGAATTTGCCTACAAACGTTTAGTGAATAGGTCAATGGGTAAATCACCATTTAAAGTTATTTATGGAATGAATCCTAAGGGTGTTCTATATTTTGTACAATTATCACTTGGTGATGGAAAAAATGATGATGGAAAAGCATTTGCAGAACACCTTCACCAGTTGTAGGAAGAAGTAAGACAAAAGTTACAGGAAAGTAATGAGAGGTACAAAGCTTCAATAAATATTTATTGAAGACATCAAGTATTTAGTGCAAGTGATCTAGTAATGGTCTATCTACAAAGGGAGAGGTTTCCTATAATATATATCACAAATTGAAAAATAAGAAAATTGGTCCGTGCAAAATTCTCAAGAAAATGAATGACTATGCTTATGAGGTGGATTTACCCTCTGCTCTTGATATTTCCCTTGTGTTTAATGTCTTTGATTTATATAATTTCCATGGTGAGATCATGCTACTAATAGTGAGGATGAAGTAAATTGGCAATAGACAATTCCAAGGAAGAAAAAGGAAAATATTATACAAGTTTTAGATAAGAAGACTATTCATACTCGCCAAGGAAAATATAATAGATATCTAGTACAGTGGAAAGGATTAGCACAAACATACAATATCATGGGAATTGAAGAATCTAGATTAGTCAAAATAGTTGTAGTTTGAGGACATGAATTTGTAGAAGCTATGTTCTTTTCAACCATAGGAGAATGATGTAGGGACTTTGGATGATCATAAATTTTGACTCAATTGTTCATTTGGGCTGAAATTTTATTGGAATATGCGTCTTCAAAAGTTCTCAAATATTCCAATTGAATATATTTTGTCGGACCAAACCTTGACACATTTTTGGGGTCAAATTCTATCATATGAGGCCTCAAAATCAAATTTTACTATTTGTTTTGACGATTTTCTAGTTTTTGTTTTTTTAGTTTCTTTCTTTTATGCATGTAGTTTCTTAGAGAGTTGACGGGTGATGTCAATCAAGTTAACTCTAAATAATTGTAAATATTTTTAGTCTTAGGGATAGTTTTAGAAATGAACAAAAGTGACAAAAAAAAAATAGATTTTGTAAAAATCAGCCAAAAAAGGTAATTTTTTTATGGTAGTTTAATTAATATTTTCTTTGATTGTAGTAGCACAGTAGTTTGGAGAACAATGAAGAAGCATTGAATTTTGATATTTGAAATCTTTCTATGTATCTTGTTTTCTTGTATGATTCTGTTAATGGTTAATATTTGGTTGCATTAATGGCCCCAAATGTTAAAACCCCTTCTTGTTTCTTATCAATTTTTGAGTCTATTTTCTTCTTTCTAAGATTCAATTATCTTCTAATCCTTTACCATTGTACAATAAAACTATCCTCATTCACTCCTCTCTAAACCTTATGATCATTTAGTTTTAATACACCCATATTCTAAAACACCACTTTCCTTTCATGTCTATGTATGCACTTTTATTTCCATGGTATCTCTAATAAATTAAATATGTACTATTCACATAAAAATTTTAGTTTCAATTTTAATTTCATGGATTATGAAAATGTCATTTACATTAAATATTTTTTGTCAATATTCATTTAATGAGATTAAATGTATTTGTTAAAGGAGAATCTTTGAATGCATTAACCTCTATAGAGTTTATTAATAATTTTGCATCATATATATTTAATGAAACATAGAAGGATTATATGTATGAAAAAATAGTGAAAATTCATTTTATCATCAATATTTTTTACACTAAACCAAATCATGCAATCCTTACATATAATTAGTAAATGCATCTTGATCAAAATGGTGAAACTATAGTGGTCCAAAGGGTATAATTGTAGAATTTAAATATTTAAAAAAAAATTATGGTTACAACAAAAATTATTGGTTGGACATTACATTGTACTTAAGAATCAAAGATGAGGAATTTATATAAATATTGAATTCTCCATATAATCAAAATTTCAAGATGATGAACTATAACTGATTGAATTTTTGAAGATGATAAGTTGATGATCACCGAGATGCAAAAGTGAATGCAAGACATCAAATCAGTTAATGTATTGTATTTTCATTGATGTCAACTTGATATGGTTTGATTATTCAAACACATATTATCATAAACTTGAAGATATGGAGAGACAAAGTTTATGTTGTCAGTAAAATATAAAAAGTATGTAGAAACCAAGTAACGGTGAACCCTGAATAGTTCACAGTGTACGGGGAGAACAGTTGTAACCGAGCAAGTGTATACCAAGCAAGTGAACACAAAGAATTTCACAGTGTATATCGATCACCGCAGTAAATTGGATTTGATGACCGAGCATAACTGAAGATGATGACCGAGCAGAACTGAAGTTAAAGAACAACAAAATTACTTAGCTAGCAGAGCTATATTTAGGGATTGACTGATTGATTTCTTTATTTTCAACGATCAGTTAAACTAAAGCAAAGAAGGAGATTTAAAGAAAATTTTATTGACAATTATCAAGGAGAGATTTACGCAATAAAATTAAATGAGAGATTTACAGGATAAAGCAACACATGGTGAGTTTTACGGATCAAGAAGAGATCTACGAAAAAAATGGAGATTGAGCGGCTAATCATGTCTATATAAAGAGACAAGGAATTCATTATGAAAAAGAGTAATGTTGAATATATTTTGTGTGAAGATAGAATTCTTCATGTAGATATGATCATACAAGTTAAAGAACAGAGCCAAGGAATTTTGCAGACACCGAGCAACAGAGGAAAAATCATTCACCGAGGAGAAGAAATAAAGAGAGCAAAGGAACTGAAGTGTATATTGATCAAAGAGGTATTATAGAACTAACAATAGATCTGAATATTTTCAATTCAAAGTTGTATATTGAATAGATCGTTTACTGTATTAGTTTAACCATTGATTTAGAAAATCTCTTAACCGAGTGGGATTTAACAGTCCTTATTATGCTTAGATACTCAAAAGTATCAAAAGGTTTTCTTTTTGACAACATAGTGAGTTTTGGGTCAAAAGATAAACTATTGGTTTTAAATCCTCTAACAAGGTCGCACTTAACAATGTGTATTGTAACCTTTAACATGCTTGGCTCTTCACTAAGCTCACTTCAGAAGAGTGAAATTATTTTGGATTACCAATCCCAGGTAGTTTTTTCCCATATTAGGTTTCCACGTTAAAATCTATGTGTCAAATGTGTATAGGTTTCATTGCATTGATATTTTTCTTTACACATTATTGAAACTGGATTGGTCGATTAACTCTAAGTTTATTTTCTACTACTCGGTAAATTTTAGAAAAGATAAACAATATATCTTACCAAGAAAATTATATTTGTTAAGTTTATTTATGGCATACATCTTTATGGACTGAAAGATAACTAAGGGTATTATATTTGAGATATAAGTTTTTGGTTGGATCTTTTGGAATTATTTTTAAGGGCACTAATTTAGCCCCCACCCCACCCCCCCAGCCCTCTCATTTATTCTAACAATTGGTATCGGAGCCTTGGTGCTTGGAATAAAAGTTTAAAGGGACTTAAGATAAATATCACAAGATGAGTAAAAGGGATGTGCCTAAGTTGAACAAGGACAACTTTGCATGACGGAAAGTAGGTTAAGACTTCATCTATCTGGTATTGGAAATGATGTCACACAACACTTGGATACTGAATATATTGCACCTACTGGACCTCTGATTGTTGATCAATTGAGAGAGAAACATGAACATAATTCTATGATGATAGAAATTGCTTCTTCACTAACCAATGTTGAATTTTAAGATGTGAAATCATTCACCTCTGCAAAGAAACTGTGGGACAAACTCCAGCTAGTACATGGAGGAGATGCAAATGTGCTGAGATCTAAAGCTGAAAGCCTAAGAGGAAATTTCGATGAACTGAAAATGAAAGAAGGAGAGAACACCACTCAGTACATTGACAAAATCAAAGAAGTTGTTAATGTTATCCATGGAGTAGGAGGAGTACTCGATGAAGGAATAGTTGTAAGTAAAATTCTAAGAACCTTAATGCATGTTTATCCTATTAAAGTAACTACAATTCAAGAAATGAGAGTAGTATCTAGTAACAATGTTTCTCTTGATAGTTTGATTGGTAGACTTATTTCATTTGAGATGAACAACTATGACAATAGTGTCTTACCTACTATTGAGTCTGCATTCAAATCTTCTTTGAAAATAAGCAAATCTAGTAACAAACACACTATCAAAAATGATAGTGAAAGTGATAGTGATGAACAAGAACTTGATGAACTTTAAGCACTAATGGATAGAAGATATAAAGGTAAATTACCATTGGTCTATTTTAATTTCAAAGAAATTGGACATTTTGCTGCTAGATTCCCTAACAAAAGAAAGGATGAAAGAAACAATGACATAGCTTATGAAAATAAGTATGACAGAAGTGATGATCGAGACTACAGAAACAACCGATACTCTAATAGAAGAGATAACCGAGATTACAAGGACAAAGGCAAGAAAGCTTGTTACCTGGTTGAGAACAAAGTTTAAAACTCTGGTATTGATTCTGATGAAGATATTGAGGTAGTATTTGTTGTTATGAAGGATGATTTGGACAAAGAAGAAAGGTATGTTGAAACAACACTCATATCTAAAGTTAGCAAAAATGATGTCTAGATTATTGATAGTGGTTGTACTCATCACATAAGTGGAGATAAAGAAAAGTTTGAAACTTTTGAATATTATAATGGTGGATCAATTAGGATGGGTAATGACTCACCTTGCCCAGTTGAAGGAAAAGGTACCATCATGTTGAATAATCTGATCAGATGTGAAAATTCATATTAGGTGAAAAGACTTAACTATAATATGTTAAGTGTTTCACAGCTGAACAACACAGGACACCGAGTTGCATTTGAGAACAAAAAGGCAATGATCTATAATGGAATAGAAAAGTTGATCGGTACTGGTGAACAAACAAAAGGTAATCTATTCTATCTTGATAAAGTTGAGACCACTTGTTTATTGGCTAGAAATGAAGACGTTTGGTTGTGGCATAAAAGGTTATGTCATGTGAATTTTGACAACATGGTTAAGATAAGTAAGAAAAGAAAAGTGAGAGACTTACCGATTATTTCAAAGCTCAACCATGTTATGTGCAAGAATTGTCAAATACGAAAAATGACAAAGTCTAGTTTCAAGAGAAAAACCTACACATCTAATGCTATTATGGAGTTATTCCATACTGACTTATGTGGACCAATGAAAACAAAGAGCTATTATGGTGATAGATACTTTATTCTATTTGTTGATGACTATGCTTGGATGATGATTGCCATGTTCTTAAAAGAGAAATTTGTAGCATTTAAGATGTTCAAATGGTATAAAGCTAAATTTGAAAAACAAAGTGGAAAAGAACTGAAATGTTTAAGATCATATAGATGAGGATAATTTATTTATGATGAATTCACTAAATTTTGTAATGAGCATGGGATTACAAGATAGGTTTCTACACCGATAACACCACAGAAAAATGGGATTACTGAAATGAGGAATAGATCAATTGTTGATTGTGCTAGTTGATGATTGAAAAAGGCATCACACAAACATTCTGGAGAGAATTTGTAAGTACTATTGTCTATACACTAAACTGAGTTCAATTGAAGAAAGACACAAATAAGACACCTTATGAGCTATGGTATGGATACACACCATATGTGAGTTACTTTAGAATCTTTGGTAGTCAATGTTATATACTGAAAGATTATAGAAATGGAAAAATTTACTCTAAAAGTGATGAGGGAATATTTCTAGGATATTCTACTAAAAGCAAAGCTTATAAATGTCTGAACAAATATTCTAACAAAATCATTAAAAGTGAAAATGTTAAAGTGGATGAATTTGCTAAGAAAAATGATGAGAAAAGCATAAAGGAACCTAAATATTACAACAAATTTATCTACATAGAAGAATCTGACATCTTACCTAAGCGAAAGAACAATGCAATTGAGCAACATGTTGCACATACCGAGAATCAGGAAAATGCTCACAATGTTGAACCGAGTAATGGAGATCAAAATGAAGAACAAAGATCTGAACCTGTACTTGCTAAATATGTCAGAAGACACCATCCATAGGACTAGATCATTGGGGAAAAAAGAGCAGGAATGAGAACAAGAAGTAAGTCATTTAACAATAGATGTTTGATTTGTGATTTTGAGCCTAAATCTGTTAATGTTGCACTTGAGAATCAAGAATGGGTTAGTGCAATGAATGAAGAGATTGAACAGATTGCGAAGAATAAAACATGGACATTATTACCTAGACCAAGTGACAAAAATGTCATTGGCACCAAATGGGTTTTCAAAAACAAACTTAATGAGAATGGAGAATTCACAAGGAACAAAGCGAAATTGGTATGCAAAGGGTATGCACAAAAAGAAGGTATTTATTATGGATAAACCTTTGCACCCGCTACTAGACTAGGAGTAAGAATTATACTTGCTTATGCTTATTTTAAAGGATTCAAAGTATACCAAATGGATGTTAAATCTGCATTTCTAAATAGAATACTAGAAGAGGAGGTATACATTGAACAACTTGAAGGGTTTGTTGAACCTAACAAGAGGAACATAGTTTATAAACTACATAAATCCTTGTATGGATTGAAAAATCACCGAGAGCATGGTATGAAAGAATTCACTCTTATCTCATTAGTATTGGATTTTTTAGAACAAGTGACAATAGTAATCTATATTTGAAAGGAGATATTGATGATAATATTTTGATTGCTGGGATATTTGTTGATGATATCATATTTGGAGGTAGTAATATGCTATGCAAGTCATTTGTTGATGAAATGAGAAAATAATTTGAAATGTCAATATTTGGAGAGATCAATTTTTTTCTTGGTCTACAGATTCTACAGCATGATGAAGGCATATACTTTTAGTAATAACTGAGAGGGGGGGTGAATCAGTGGCTTCAAAAACTTGTCCTTAAACTTAACCACCAATCAATAAATCTCATATTATTAAGTCCGTACAAGATGCATGCCATGAAATACTAATATTTATTTAACTGTCTATCAATTTTCCTTTTCTGACCTTGTTCTCCTTGATTACCGATAAGCAGTAAAGACTATTTATCGACACTTAGTAAATATGCAGAGTATACCGATCAATCCAGAAATGCATATGTGAAATGTAAAATAGTAAAGTAATAAACCATATAGACATAACACATGGATTTTAATGTGGAAACCCTGTTAAGGGAAAAAACCACTGGGACCGGTACCCCAAATTTTTACTCTTCTGAAGTGAGCCATGCTAGGAGCCAACCCTATTAAAGGTTACAAACACACTGTTAGGTGTGACCTTGTTAGAGGATTTTATACATAGAGGTTGTCACTTAGTATTGGGCATCTATTTGCTACCATCCTTGAATCAGCCTCCTT
>MU226958.1:349818-360494 GCA_018584345.1 Thuja plicata | reverse complement strand
CCGGACAAGGTGTATCATTACCCATTCTTACTGTACCACCATTATAATACTCAAAAGTGTTAAACTTTTCTTTGTCACCGGTCATGTGGTGAGTGTAGCCACTATCTATAATCCAAATGTCATTCTTACTAACCGTAGATATGAGTGCAGTTTCTACATACCTTTCATCTTCATCTGAATCATCCTTTACAGCTACAAATACCATCTCGATGTCTTCATTAGATTTAGTGTCAGTATCGTCATCTTTGCAAGCAGCTAAGTAGCTAGCCTTCTTTCCTTTATCCTTGTAGTCTCAGGTATCTCTTCTTTCTGATTGTCGGTAACCTCTGTAATCTTTGTTATCACCTCTGTCATATTTTTTCTCAAAAGGTCTGTCATTACTTTTGTCCTCTTTTCTTCTGTTAGGACATCTTGCAGGAAAGTGTCCAATCTCTTTATAATTAAATCATACAAGTAGTAACTTGCCTTTGTATTTAGCTTTGCCTCTCTGCATGCTTCTAGCCATAAGTGCTTCTATTTCATCTAGATCTTCTTCTTCACTTTCACTTTCACTGTCTTTTCTAGATGAGTATCTATGAGTAGATTTTCTTATTTTCATAGAAGACTTCAATGCAGACTCTAAGTTTGGTAAGACACTATTGTCAAAGTTATTCATTTCAAATGAAATCAGTCTACCAATTAAACTATCAAGAGTAACTGTGTTGTTTGCTACTGCTCTCATTTCTTGAATGGCATAAACTCTAATAGCATATACAGGAAATAAGGTTCTTAAGATTTTACTTACCACTGTCTCCTCTTCAAGTGTACCTCTAACACCTCGTATAGCATTGACTACTTTTATTCTTGTTCTTGTGTTGTATTGTGTGATGTTTTCTCCTTCTTTCATTTTGTGATCATCAAACTTTCCTCTAAGGCTTTTTGCCTTGGCTCTCAAAACATTTGTATCACCTCCATGTACAAGCTTCAGTTTGTCCCACATTTTATTTGCAATTTTGCAATCCTTGACAGCTTCAAATTCAACATCGGAGAGTGAGGAAGAAAGCTCTATAACCATGCATTTATTCTCATGTTTCTCTCTTAATTGATCTACCATCAAATATCATGTAGGCAACACATATTCAATATCTAGGAATTGAGTAACATCATTACCAATACCTGATAAGCGGAGTCTTATCCTGCTTTGCCATGAAGCAAAGTTATCTTTGTTCAACTTGGGCACATCTCATCTATTCATCTTGTGATCCTGACTTAGGTCTTGAAACCTTCCTTCTAAGCACACAAGATCTGATACCAATTGTTAGCAATAACTGAGAGGGGGGGTGAATCAATGGCTTCAAAAACTTAACCTTAAACTTAACCACAAATCAATAAACCTTAGATTATTAAGTCCCTACAAGATGCATGCTATGAAATACTAATAATGATTTAACTGTCTGTCAATTTTCCTTTTCTGACCTTGTTCTCCTTGATTACCGATAAGCAGCAAAAACCATTTACCGACACTCGGTAAATATGTAGATTATACCGATCAATCTATAAATGCATATGTGAAATATAAAATAGTAAAGTAATAAACCATACACACATAACACAGATTTTAATGTGGAAACCCTGTTAAGAGAAAAAACCACTGGGACCGGTACCCCAAATTTTCACTCTTCTGAAGTGAGCCCTGTTAGGAGCCAACCCTGTTAAAGGTTACAAACACACTGTTATGTGTGACCTTGTTACAAGATTTTATACATAGAGGTTGTCATTTAGTATCGGGCATCTATTTTCTACCATCCTTGAATCAACCTCCTTCTTAGACTGTCAATAGGCTTTAGGAAAATCTTGCTACCATCCTTGAATTAGCCTTCTTCTTAGAATGTCAATACGTATTTGGAAATTCCAATGCTACTTTCATGAATCAACATTTTTGGCACTCCTTGGGATGTACCTCAATATATAGAAGACTGTTAAGTCCTGCTCTATTAAGAAACTTGATGCTTCAATGGTTAAACTGAAACATAATGACCTGTTTCTAATGCAACTTGAATTTCAAATTTTTAGATCTATTTAAGTACATTACCTCTCTGATCAATGTATCAATTCAATTCTTTGTGCTCCACACTTTCTATTCTGTGATGTCGTGCTTCACTTTTTGTCGGTGTCTGCAGAATTCTTTAGCTCTCCTTCAGCTTGATTGATCAAGACTGAATGAAGTTATCCTTCATATGTTTCTCTTTAGCATCCTCTTATTATTCACTCCCCATTCATGTGATGCAGAAATGAATTAAGCTTGTCTCTTATATAGACATGATATTCACCGTTTCTTGATTCTTGGCATGAAAAAAAATCTAGCCAATCTGATTTAAATAATAACTCTTGATTTATCTTGTAGTTATCTTCTTTCCAACTGTACAAATCTTCTTTAAATCAATCACTTAACTCTGGTCGAATAAAACAATGAAAATAGTCAGTTAAGTCTATCTTTAGCTCTTGACAGCTAGATATTTTGTCATTTTATGAACTCTTTGTTCTATCAGTCAACTCTGCAGTTAGTCATCAGTGACAACTGCTAGTTCCATCAGTATGACTCCAGTCAGCTTCAGGATCTCTGTCCATTGGGCATCATTGGATTTTACTCGTCGGGCAACTCTATTCTCAGCTCATCGGGCATCCTGTGATTTTGCTTCACCAAGAAACACTGTCTTCTACTCGTCGAGTATCACTGTGACTTTGGTTCTTTGCCTTTACTGATGGTGTGCACTCCATCAGTGTTATCTGCCACTTAGTGAATACTTGACTTTTATGCATTGTTGAAAGCATAATCTTTGTTCCATTGATTCTCTGAAGTCTTTGGCATTATATACATGATCGTATAGATGATATCAAGTTGACATCAATGAAAATACAAACCATTAACTGATTTAATGGCTTGCATTATCTTCAACTTAACATTATCAAACATTCAATCAGCTACATGTCATCATATAGATTACACAATCCAAATACATCAAAGAATTTTTGAAGATATTCAAGATGGAGGACTCAAAACTAGTTGGAACACCTATGGTAACCGGATGCAAATTGACAAAGGAAGACAAGACAACCAAGGTAAATAAGACCTTATACAGATCTATGATTGGTAAACTAATGTATATTGTACACACTAGACCTGATATAGCACATGCAGTTGGAATAGTTGCAAGATTCTCTACTAATCCTAAGGAATCACACATGACTGTTGTTAAAAGAATTTTGAGATATCTGAAGAATATTGAAGACTATGGTTTGAGGTATAATAAAGAAGGAAAATTTGAGCTACATGTTTATATTGATGTTGATTGGGCTGGAAACATAGATGATAGAAAAATCAAAATAGGAGGAGAATTCTTCATGGGTGACATACTTGTCACATGGATAAGTAAAAAGCACAGATGCATATCTCAATCAACTGCAAAAAAAAAATATGTAGTTGCTACTGCAAATTTCTCTAACATGGCATGGATCAAGTAATTTTTGAAAGGTATCAATGAAGAAATTCTTGACCCAGTAATTATCTATTGTGATAATACAAGTTCTATAAATATTTCAAAGAACCCTATGATGCATGCTAAGACAAAGCACATAGCTATTAAGTATCATTACTTAAGGGATCAATTACAAGAGAAATAGGTAATACTAGAATATGTACAATCCAAAGAACAACTAATAGACATATTCACAAAACCATTTCCAAAAGACACATTTGAATACCTGAGGAATAGACTAGGGGTTCGTCCCTTGTCTACTTGTCACTGAGCTGACTAGGAGGCTGCATCAGCCTATAGATTATCAGAAGATTAATCATGTTAATGCAAGATGATATATGGACTACAATGACATATCAGTACACTAAAGGTACTTATCTGAACCACACACCAAAGATATTGTTGGCTAATATAGAGCTGTATTTTTTTTTTGTATTTTTGTAAAAGGGAGAGAAATATTCAATGAAATACCCATCAAGAATGAAATATCCATCAGGGAGAAGAAATGAGATATCCATCAAAGAAATAAGATTCTACAACTCAAAGGGAGAGAAATAAGATTCTATAACCAGCCATCAAAGGGAGATAATTGGAGAGAGTTAACACTGCATATCTATCAAAAAAAGGGAGAATAAATTCTACAAGAAAGGGAGAGACATAATCAGAAGACAAAATTGATATACCTATCCATTGAGGGGAATGAAGAAAGGGAGAGCACACAACAGAATAAAATCTAAGCTAGAAGAGCTTACCGAGACTCAAATATTTGAACTGGTTATAGAACAATATGTTTGGTATGTTATGGCATATTACATATTGTGTTTCCATCAATGCCAAAGGGAGAGATTGATGAACTATAACTGATTGAATGTTTGAAGATGATAAGCTGATGATCACCGAGATGCAAAATTGAATGCAAGACATCAAATCAGTTAATGTATCATATTTTCATTGATGTCAACTTGATATGTTGATTATTCAAACACATATTATCATAACCTTGAAGATCTGAAGAGACAAAGTTTATGTTGTAGGTAAAATATAAAAAATGTGTATACACTGAGTAACAGTGAACCCTATGCAGTTCACCGTGTATACCGAGCAGAGTTGTAACCAAGCAAGTGTATACCGAGCAAGTGAACACCAGTCAGTTCATAGTGTATACTAAGCACCGTAATAAACTAGAGTTGATGACCGAGCATACCTAAAGATGATGACCGAGCAGAATTGAAGTTAAAGAATGACAAAATTACTTAGCTGACAAGGCTATATTTATGGATTGACTGATTGATTGCTTTATTTTCAATGATCAGTTAAATGAAAGAAAAGAAGGAGATTTAAAATCATGTTTTGTTCATAGTTATTGAGGAGAGATTTATGAAATAAAACTAAAGGAGAGATTTACGGGATAAAGAAATGCATGTCAAGTTTTACGGATCAAGAAGAGATCTACAACAAAAACAAGGAGATTGAGCGGATAATCGTGTCTATATAAAGAGACAAGGAATTCATTATGAAAAAGAGGAATGTTGAATATATTTTGTGTGAAGATAGAATTCTTCATGCGGATCTAATCATATAGGTTAAATAACAGAGCCAAGAAATTCTACAGACATCGAGAAATAAAGGACAGAGCATTCACCAAGAAGAAGGAAGAAAGAGAGAAAAGGAATTGAAGTGTATATTTCTCAGAGAGGTATTATAGAACTAAAAATAGATCTGAATATTTGAAAATCAATGTTTTCTATTGAACAGATCATTTACTATATCAGTTTAACCATTGATTCAGAAAATCTCTTAAACGAGTGGGATTTAACAGTCCTTATTGTATTGAGATACTCAAGAGTATCAAAAGGTTTTCTTGTTGACAACATAGTGAGTGTTGGGTCAAAAGATAAACTATTGGTTTTAAATCCTCTAATAAGGTCGCATTTAACAGTGTGTATTGTAACCTTTAACATGCTTGGCTCTTCACCAAGCTCGCTTTAGAAGAGTGAAATTATTTTGGGTTACCGGTCCCAGGTGGGTTTTTCCCATATTAGGTTTACATGTTAAAATCTATGTGTCAAATGTGTATAGGTTTCATTGCATTGATGTTTTTCTTTACACATTATTGAAATTGGATTGTTCGGTTAACTCTAATTTTATTTGTTGCTACTTGGTAAAGTCTAGAAAAGATAAACAATATATCTTACCGAGAAACTTATATTTGTTAAGTTAATTTATGGCATACATCTTGATGGACTGAAAGATAACTGAGGGTATTATATTTGAGATATAATTTCTTGGTTGGATCTTTTGGAATTATTTTTAAGGGCACTAATTCAGCCCCCCCCCCCCCCCCCCCCCCCCTCCTCTCAATTATTCTAACACAAGAATGAGGTGAGATTTATGAAATACATTGGTATAACATGCACCATTTTGTTTCTTTATACTCCTCTATAATTGGGTTTACTTTGTTTACTATAATGATAAACAAGATATTTTAGTATTTCATTTATAATAATAATAATAATTCTTTCCTCACATAAATCAAGAATTCAATGTTGCATGAGTCAAGATTCATTGACCATAAGGTATTAAGGATAAATCATGTTTATAATTGGTCAGAGATTAGATTGGGACTATGGACACTCATTAAGATGGTAGAACCTTATTACATGCACATGAAGAAGTTATAGGATATAGGTTTCTTTAAAACTCTAAAAATGTGAACCTAAAACAATCATCAAACGAGGATCTTAATATTCTAGTTGATAATTACATATAAGATGAGGATGATGATGAAAAATTCACTATAGTACTAGTCATAACAACAAAATGTACTAAGAGGGAAACAACAATCAAAGTATAAAAAGTTATCCTCTTGATTATACATCAATTATTGAATTGGTAAAACAAAGCATGTTAAGAAGCTTTGAGATCCTTTATTAATTGATTACAATTTTTTGTGTCAATTGTGTGTTGTTGTAAATACTTTTCATGATAAACCTTCTCAAATTGAATTCTTAACCATAAACCATGCACACATGAGTTTTAAACATTAGTTAAAATTTATACTAAATAAAATGTGCATGTTGTTCTTCCTTTCCAATTTTTGTGTTTCCTGTCATGAAATCAATAGGGGTTCAAAGGATTTTTTTTTAAAATAATATCATTTAGCATAAGTATAAAATCTATTTCAAACAACTTGATGAACTAGTAATTGGTTGAATCTAGTTATTTTCCTATTTTCCTTGCATGTACACGACATTCATTGACATTCTATTTCAAAAAAAAAATAACAATGTTATTGGGAAGGAAATTAGTACATTTTGAAAAAGGTTTTGTAATTCACTCATTGGGAAGCATAAGTAACAATGGGTGTGTACAGTTATATGATGACTAATGCTTATGTGATTGCTAATTCATGCCATTGCATTGGTTTATTTTATTATATTGAAAAAAATTATCCAAGAATTATCAATAATCTCACTTGATATATATTATTTATGAAAACATAGGAAGTGGTCCTTTTAATAGGCAGTTCCAAGAGTTTCCCTATGCCAATGAATACACAACTACGTTATCTACTTTGAATTCCCAATTTGGAGCCGATATTAACCGTCATTTTCTCAATCAGTATCAAGTAGAAACATGTGGAAGCAAGAGGGTTATAGGTACATATTTTTCTTTTATGAGTGGTGTGTATAATATAAATAGATGATAATTAATGTATATTGAGTTTATATACAAGATGAAATATTAATCTCTATTTGTTTGATCTTGGGAATGAAATGTATTTTGAAGATTCAAGTAGGTTGCATCTGGATTTTTAACTAATGATTAAGTTACTAATTTAGTTTACTTGCTAAGAATATTTTTATCATGACTATTTATGTTAATATTCTAAAATTGGAAGAAGAGTGATATTTTGTTTTAAAAATATGGTTTATACCATTAAATACATAAGGACTGGTTTAAAGCTATTGTCATTTCAATTTAAAAAAAGAGAGTTATAAGGTATATGATTGCATTGAATGATATTGTAGGGTGTGTGCACCAACTTGTGGACCAAAAAAGTGGACACGTGGTTTTAAAAAATTAAAAATTCATATAACTCGATCGGGTTATTGAAATTTCAAAATTGTACTAGGCTTGGTAACCAAGCCTAGATAATATTATTAAAAAAATTTACCTTTCTCAGAACCCGATCGGGTTATTAGAAACATATAATATTTTTCAAAGCCTGCGGCTTAGGCCATTTTGAATGCCTAAACCGTAGAACAGAAGATTGGAGGAGGGCAAAAATAACTAAGAACCCGATCGAGCTTTGAAGAAAAAAAGATATCTTCAACAATTTGCACATTTTGAAGAAATGGCACCCTGTAAGAAAGGTATGTATTATTGTTTTTGTTGTTTTGTTGTCTTTTTTGCATTTCTTATCAAATTAGGTTATGATATTGATTTTTTATTTTCTTTTATTAATTTTATATCAGATTCATCAAACAACCCAAGAAGAGAAAAAAGAAATGAACGACCAGCCCCTGTAAACCCTCCTCGTCCACCACCATCGCCACCCGTAAACCCTCCTCAAAATTCTCCTTGTCCACCACCATCGCCATCCATAAACCCTCCTCAAAATTCTCCTTGTCCACAACCACCACCACCCGTAGACCCTCCACATGTGCCATTAGATAATGTAAATGCAACACAAGAGGACCGCGTGCAATGCCTTAACCAAAATAGTCAACAAATTAATATATTAGTCAATAGGTTGAAGGCTTCTGGTCTTCAACATTACTCTACCCTCACCGTGCTACATTAGAAAAAATGTCCAATATTGCAAATGAGGTGACAAAATGGGGTTCATGGAGGGATAGGTTTCGTACATATTATGCTGATGGTTTATCATATGAGGATGTGAAAAGAAAAGGCACAGAAAAATGTGACATGTGTGCCATTTTTATGGATCCTAATACTAGCAATTCCCTAGAAGTTAATACAAAACGGTTTCCTATACATTGGTATGCTCATAGGTGGATGAAATCAAATTTTTGGGATAGGTGGTACATGGTATTTGACCAACCACCTTGTAATAATAATGAGGTGCCTTTATATTTTTTGAGGAAGCTATACTGTGAGTTTAACCTTGGCGAGAAGTCAAATTACTTTGACTTTCATGAGTTTCAGGGTAGAGGGAGAGGTTTTGCGCAGGATAGACCTGGGGAACATAGGATTACCCAACCACAAAAGAGGAGGCATACTATGATAAAACCCCTCATTCATGTTGTGGTCCTAGTAGTGGTGAAGGATTCTATGGATATACATACTCTTCATCCAGTTTAATCATTGACTGATGTCATTATCCAGCATGGAACTCAATTAGTTGGAGAAGATGGATCAATGCATGTGCCACCTCCATCTTCATCAAATGGGCCATAAGGATCATCCCATCCCGCACCACCTCCATCATCATCAAATGCACCATTAGGATCATCACATCCTGTGCGAGCTCCATTACCATCAAATACACTTGCAGGGTTAGCCCATCCCATTGAGCATATCTGCATTTGTTATAATGGTATATGTGATGGGGTAGATAGTCGGGAGAGTGCAGATGGTTTTACATCCCATTCATGTGTACATTGTGGGAGAAGATGTCAGGCATCCACTACTAAGGATATGGCCCTCAGAGATGATCTGTTTTCAATGGTGTATGGTACAAAGCTGACACAAGTTTGTTTAAATTTGTGTTTTGACATGTTATTTTAATTAATTACCTAAATCTATTAAAAGTAAATAAATTTTTATGTATAGAAGAATCTAAATTGATACATGAATAATATTTATTGTAGAGTGTAGATAGTGGTACAAGCACACCAAGGAGTGCTCATTCTAGTAGAGGTAGACGGGTAGCTCAAACACCTGAGGTAATGTTTTATAAATATTCATAAAATAGAATAGTACGTTATTTTCAAAATATCATATCTTAATAATTGGTATGGTGGTAACTTAGTGTATGTTTGTTTTCTATTGCTTTATGGTGAAAGAATTTTTTCTAATGTAATTCATCTCAGAATTCACTTCCTTGTGCAGCCATCATGACTCAAATTGATTTGAACTCCTACCCTCCATCCTTGGACTCAATTCAACCAATGTTGAACTCATACATAGACTCATACCCCAACCAATCACTTATTGGCTTCTGAATCAACCTTGAACATCATTCAGAACATCCAACCATCATTCTTTTACTCTTATTTCTTGTTCAAAATCATGAATACAATCTCTGATTGTTCATTGATTGTGAATATTCTTAATCCTTCAATACACCTCCATGACCTTCTGAAGAATCCCAACATATAACTTCTAAGACACCCCAAGAACCCCTCAACTTATCATAAGGTCCTTATCATATTTCTCAAAGCACATTCACTTGCTAGTTTAGTAAACTTTACTCTTTGGCATTTCACTATCATACTAGGACAATCCCCATATACTAGTCTTTATCTTCACCATGGACAAGAACCCATCTACACCCTAGGTTCATAATCACCCCAAATATTTTCATCACTGCCCATACCACCTACGCTGATGCAAGTGCTAGAAAATGGAAGTGTTTCCTTCTGAAAGCAATTGGAACACTTAGGTATTCACAAAACAACATCAAATCCATAATTAGGGCCCTTGGTGCTTGGTCCTCTAGAAGTTATACACTACTGTGTATATTCAGATTTGGTGCATACATTAAGATTTATGCCTAGGGCTCGATCATATGCCCATCTCCCTATATCAACACAAAAACAACTTGTAGAATCTTTGAAAGCATATTACAAAGAAGCTTTCCACCAGATATTATCCAATTCCCATAGTGGAAATGCTTCAAACTTGAAACACAATGTGAAACTCTTATAAATGAACAAAAACCAGAGTTGCAGAGACAAAAATCATGATAACTGGAGTTATAGGTAAGATCTCTTCACCAAATAGGTTGCATTCAAAGGCTAAGACATGGGGGAATTTGACCAAGTCAGTTTTATGCATATTTGAATCCCATGACCATAGTACATATCCCATGACCATAGTGTACCAAGTGGCTTATAAGTGCCCAAACTTGGAACTAGGTCTCACAATTGGATCTCAATGATAGACTAATTCTAAAGCCTTGAACTACAAGAT
>MU226958.1:326991-337092 GCA_018584345.1 Thuja plicata | reverse complement strand
GTGATAAATTATCATGATATGACATTTTGAATTGAGTCAAATATCATGATATGAAAATTCTACTAAATTGGTAAACTCTCTCTCAAGAGGGAGTGTTAAAAATATTGTTCGTTCGTGTTTACTAAACGACATAACAATTGTTTTATATATATATATATATAATGGGATATAGAATATATATTAAATTAAATGTATAATATATATTAATATAATATATCAAACAAAATCATGATATATATATATATATATCACATAATAAATAATATTGAATCAACTATTTAATACAATAACATAGCGTAACATAACATTAGTAATATAAGTCACGATAAGTATCGTGACTGTTCTAATCTCTTTTGTTATATACCAACTGTTATACTAATCTACAAATGTGTTAAGCAAACCGCATATTATCAACAATCATCATTTACGATAAGACATGACTGCTCATGGTTGATACACTTTTGATTCAATATAAATAGTTTATATTCATTGTAGAATCAATCAATAACAACGGCAATTGTATTCTACAGCGAATATCAACTATCTATAACATCTTAGTTTTATAATATCTTCTGATTCAAATTCCTTAACATTTCTCAGTACTATTTTCAGATGTTCTCAACCCCACAATTGTCATTGTCTCTCTAAATTTTATATTCTTAATCATTTCAACAACTACTTGACATCTTCCACTTTGATTTAATTTTTCAGAATAGTTATTCCAAGTATTTTTAACAATTCTTCTACAATCTATTTATGACATTTTATCATGCATTGGCCTCAAAATATTTTCATCAATGTCAATTAGAAACTTTGGTTTTCTAAGAATTATTCTAGGAGGTGTTAACACAGATGCATGCTCTACATTTTCATTAGATGAATTAGGTACATTTATTGGATTCATTTCAATTGGTGTATGTTGATGATTTTCATTTTCATTATGTGAATTTTTTTCATTAATGACATCGAATTGAAATGGTTCATTTGTCACATTAACATTAGCATTTTCATTTTCATCACTTACGTTGCTTGCATTTGATGATGTACCTTGTCGTATTCTTCTCATGTGCTCCCTTTGTCTTTCCTTTTCTGTATCTCGTTATTCAATTGTTCCTCTTTTGTTCTTTCCCATTGTTCATATTAAATGGACCCTATGAATAATATCATGAACATAGAATAACATGTGAACATCAAATCCAAAAAATAAGAACAAATCAACCATTTTCTTGAAGGGTGTGTGCACCAAGTTGTGGACCAAAAAAGTGGACACATGGTTTTAAAAAATTCAAATTTCATATAACCCGATCGAGTTATTGAAATGAAAAAATTGTACTAGGCTAGGTAACAAAGCCTAGACAATAATATTAAAAAAATTTACCTTTCTCAGAACCCGATCGGGTTCTTATATGTTTCTAGTAACCCGATCAGGTTATTAGACATATTATATTTTCTAATAACCCGATCAGAATCTAAGATGTTTCTAATAACCCGATTGGGTTATTAGAAACATATAATATTTTGCAAAGCCCACGGATTAGGCCATTTTGAATGCCTAAACAACAGAGGAGCAGACTGGAGGAGAGAAAAAACACCAAAGAACTCGATCGAGTTTTGAAGAAAACAAGATTCTTCAACAATTTGCACAATTTGAAGCAATGGCCCCTATAAGAAAGGTATGTATTATTGTTTTTGTTGTTTTGTTGTGTTTTTTTTTGCATTTTTTATCAAATTAGGTTATGATATTTTTTTTTGTTTTTTTTTATTAATTTTATATCAGATTCGTCAAACAATCCAAGAAGAGAAAAAAGAAATGAAAGACCACCCCCTATAAACCCTCCTCATCCACCAACATCTCCAACCGTAAACCCTCCTCAAAATTATCCTCGTCCACCATCATCGCCACCCGTAAACCCTCCTCAAAATTATCCTCGTCCACAACCACCGCCACCTGTAGACCCTCCGCATGTGTCATTAGATCATGTAAATGCAACACAAGAGGACCTCGTGCAATGCCTTAACCAGAATAGTAAACAAATCAATATATTAGTCAATAGGTTGAAGGCTTCCGGTCTTCAGCATCACTCTACCCTCACCACAACATTAGAAAAAATGTCCAATAGTACAAATGAGGTGTCTCAAGAGGTTGCAAATGGGGTTCATGGGTGGATAGGCATCGTACATATTATGCTGATGGCTTATCATATGAGGATGTGAAAAGAAAAGGAATAGAAAAATGTGACATATGTGCCCTTTTTATTGATCCTAATACTAACAATTCCCTAGAAGTTAATACAAAATGGTTTCATATACATTAGTGTGCTCATAGGGGGATGAAATCAGATTTTTGGGATAGGTGGTACATGGTATTTGACAACCCACCTTGTAATAATAATAAGGTGCCTTTATATTTTTTGAGGAATCTATACTGTGAGTTTATCCTTGGCGAGAAGTCGAATTACTTTGACTTTTGCAAGTTCTAGGGTAGAGGGAGAGGCTCTGTGCAGGATAGACCTGGGGCACATAGGATTACCCAACCATAAGAGAGGAGATGTACTGTGAGAAAACCCCTCATTCATGTTGTGGTCCCAGTAGTGGTGAAGGAGTCTATGGATATACAGACTCTTCATGCAGCTGCATCATTGACTGATGTTATTATCCAGCATGGCACTCAACTAATTGGAGAGGATGGATCAGTGCCTGTGACACCTCCATCTTCATCAGATGTGACATTAGGATCATCCCATCCCATGCTAGCTCCATCGTCATCACATGCACCATTAGGATCATCTCATCCCGTGTTCTCCATTATCATCAGATACACTTGCAGGGTCAGCCCAGCCCATTGAGCATATTTGCATTAGTTGTAATAGTATATGTGATCGGGTAGATAGCTAGGTGAGTGCAGATGGTTCAACATCCCATTCATGTGTACATTGTGGGAGAAGATGTCAGGCATCCAATACTGAGGATTTGTCCCTCACATATGATCTATTTTCAATGGTGTATGGTATAGAGCTGACACGGGTTTGTTTAAATTTTTGTTTTGACATGTTATTTTAATTAATTACCTAAATCTATTAATAAATTTTTATGTATAGAAGAATCTAAATTGATACAAGAATAATATGCATTTCAGGGCGTAGCTTGTGGTACAAGCACACCAAGGAGTGCTTGTTCTAGTAGATGTAGACGGGTAGCTCAAACACCTGAGCTAATGTTTTATGAATATTCATAAAATAGAATAGTACGTTGTTTTCAAAATATCATATCTTAATAATTTGTATGGTGGTAACTTAGTGTATGTTTGTTTGCTATTGCTTTGTCTTCAAATAATTTTTCTAATGTAATTCAACTCAAGGAATTCACTTCCTTGTCCAGTCATCATGACTCAAATTGATTTGAACTCCCACCCTCCATCCTTGGACTCAATTCAACCAATGTTGAACTCATACATAGACTCATACCCCAACCAATCACTTACTGGCTTTTGAATCAACCTTGAACATCATTCGGAACACCCAACCATTGTTCTTTTACACTTATTTCTTGTTCAAAATCATGAATACAATCTCTGATTATTCACTAATTGTGAATATTCTTAATCCTTCAATACACCTCCATGGCCTTCTGAAGAATCCCAACATATAACTTCTAAGACACCCCAAAAACCCCTCAATTTATCACAAGGTCCTTATCATATCGCTCAAAGCACATTCACTTGCTAGTTCAATAAAATTTTCTCTCTAGAATTTCACTATCATACTAGGATAGTCCCCATATACTAGTCTATATCTTCACCATAGACAAGAACCCATCTACACCCTAGGTTCATAAACACCCTAAATATTTTCATCACTGCCCATACCACCTACTATGATGCAAGTGCTAGCAAATGGAAGTGTTTCCTTCTGAAACCAATTGGAACACTTAGGTATTCACAAAACAATATCAAATCCACAATTAGGGTCATTGGTGCTTGGTTCTCTAGAAGTTATACACTACTGTGTATATTCAGATTTGGTACATACATTGAGATATACACCTAGGGCTCGATCATATGGCCATCTCCCTGCATCAACACAAAAACAACTTGTAGAATCTTTGAAAGCATATTACAAAGAATCTTTCCACGAGATATTATCCAATTCCCATGGTGGAAATGCCTCAAACTTGAAAAACAATGTGAAACTCTTAGAAATGAACAAAAACCAGAGTTGCAGAGACAAAAATCACGATAATTGGAGTTATATGTAAGATCTCTTCACCAAACCGGTTGCATTCGAAGGCTAAGGAATATGGGAATCTGGCCAAGTCAGTTTTATGTAGATTTGAAGCTCATGAACATAGTACATATCCCATGACCATAGTGTACCAAGTGGCTTATAAGTGCCCAAACTTGGAATTAGGTCTCACAATTGGATCTCAATGATAGACTAATTCTAAAGTCTTGAACTACAAGATGTCTTGGGTCCCTTTGGGCCAAGAGGGCACTAAGAACATCAAGGGTCTAAAATCTTCATGAGACTCCATGTGCTAGGAGGTGCTCCTGCACCATACTATCATCCTAAAAGTACTCTAAATCCCTCCATGCTTTAAGGGTAAACACACTAAAACATACTCACTGTCAGGCTACAACAGTCCTATTACCTACTGCAAAAGTGGTCCTAACCTCTTACCCCCACGAATATAATCAGGACCATTCTTATCTAACTATGACTACAAATTTGTTAAAGAATAGTCTTATGTGTGAAAGAAGAGAAAATTTTATATTGTAATAATGGTTCATAAAATTTGTTTATAAACTTGTGATATAATAGAGTTGTGGAGCATAATCATTTGTGGAATTCAAGTGAATTATAATGTTCATTGTAAACTATTGCTTATATATTTATTTGGTGTTTTATAGGACTTGTGAGGGGCTCAGATTTTTGAGATTGAGGATGTCACCCTTTCTGGCATTGACTTTGGCTTACAGAGCTATGAGGTATCATATTTTGCACACCTCTTGTTTATAGTTTGAATTGAACCCATGTGGTATCATATTAGTTCTCTTATGTTAATTTTGTTTGTGTTATCCTACCCCACCAAGATCGTGGTTATTAGGAAAGAGGAAGAAATCATCGGAGACATTGAAAATAAAAAAGTTAATTAAGTCCAATTTAAGTATATTTGTTGAAATGTATTATGAACATTTCATTGTAGTATATATTGATGAATTCACTTGACTTGTTTATTGTATACATGTAGAATCAATTGGGTTTCACTGAACTAATAAATGCCCTAGACATTGCTGATGTTCAGGAGAGGGAGGAGGTAACATGTTTTCATATTTACTTTTAATTGCATTCTTGTTTATTCAAAATATTTTAGAAATCATGTTCCTCTATTAGTATGTCATTTGCTACGAATTTTCATACATGAATTGGTTATATCTTCCTCAGATGAGGTGAACCCTTCTCCACTTCCTAGGGATCCCTTTCCTAGCACAGGAGATCCAGCTGCGGTATGCATTTTATTTTTAGTCCATGTATTTTTTATTTTTTAGTATTTCTTGTTTATAACATGTATTTTGTATTATTTTTTTTGTTATAGGGCCCTTCACCACTGCCTGTCCTTCCTCTACCTCACCATTTTTCTAGGAGTCCCTCTCACCCACGATGGAGCCCATTTCATTTATCATTGAGCCCAAGCATAAGAGATCTAGTTGAGGCTTCAGTATGCAAATTTTTATTATCTAGTGTATACATTTTTTGCATTATCTAGTATTTCTCGGTCCTATAATATATTTTCTATTTTACCATACAGGAAAAGGTCCAAACTTATTCATCAATGGTTTTGGCTCCCTCCAACACAGGAGTTCCAACTCATATTTTGTTATGCATTTTCTTTTTAGTCCATGCATTTTTTATTATTTAGTATTTCTTGTTTATAACATGTATTTTGTATTATTTATTTTTCCTGTTATAGGACCCTTCACCACTTCCCATCCTTCCTCTACCTCACCATTTTTATAGGATTCCCTTTCACCCACGACGGAGTCCATTTATTTTATCATTCAGCCCAAGCATAGGAGAAAGAGACGAGGTAATCAATAATTAAACTGTCAGCAAATTACAGCCCAATATTTATTTATTTTGAGATAATATATATGACTTAGCATTTGAATTGTTCTTGTGCAAAGACTTAGTGACCCAAGTGTTGTTGCAAAGAAGCTCAATTTTGATGATCCACCACAATCATAGATATATCGAGATATTGTATGTATGTATGTATGTATGTATGAGACATTTGTACATTGTATATATTGACCTGGACATAGTTGATGTCATATTTTGTAACTCTATTATAGATTTGGCATTCACGCCATGTATTGATAGGTACGCTATTATTGTTCCTTTTGTTATATATGAAACTTCAAATTTGATCCTTGAATTTGTTGGTTGGATGTTTATGACTTAAGTGTATTCTTGTTTCACATGACTTGCGTATATGCATGTGTGTTTTGATAAATTAATGTACTTGTGTGTGTACTTCATGTATATGACTCATTACCTAAATTCATGTGTACGACCTACGTGAATGACTTAAGTATATTCTTATCTACGCTTCATAATGTATGTATTACATGTTTGCTCCAGGACATAAGCGATTTTATGATTTAAGGGAATTAATGCTTTATGTGCTACATTTTATTTAGGTGTATCTTTCATGCTCTATATGTATGCACTCCATGACTTAATTCAATTTATTTTTGTAGTTGTATCTTTCATGCTCTATATAATGTTCCTTGGGTACACCTGGGAAGTTATAGGGGTCTTTGGTGCAGGGCACCCAAGCAACACCAGACCTTGTTTTCTCACTAGATTTCCCTCTAGAACCTGAAAACCTTGCTTAGGATCTTCCAAAACACCTCTCGGGCTATAGCCTATGTTCAAAGGACCTTACATGTCCATTCTAGGTCACACAACCGTACAAGGCTACAGAAATACTGTAAATGCAAGTAAAACTTAGGGAATCATCCGTACAAATGCTCACATGTGTGGTCTGTAACTAAAACTCCATTAAATTTCCAAAATATTCAATCCATGCTCAAATACCCAATCCTTGGTGGTTACAATCGTCCATTTCTTCATTGAGCAACTTTTTGCAAAAGTTGCTTGAGCAACTTTTGAGAATTTCTTTCTCTTTGAAAAATTTGGTCAACTCAATTCTCTTTGACCCATCCTAGGACCCTAGTTAGGACACTTACGACCCTAGAGGAGACCATATCCCCTAGTTTCTCAAAATTAGCAAGTTTTACAATTTTAGACCATTGTGACAACATTTGCACCTAGGAGCAACTTGTGCTCTTACAAACATAAATGAACAAGCTTGGATCCAAAACTTATGGATGTTATTACCATCAGCTCCATCGGCTTCAGTTGGCTGGGTAAACACTAGGGGAGACCTTTCTTTTCTCGTGTAGCATCAAGAACATTCTGGCGCATGTCAGATCGAAGTGTTCCCAAGGTGCACTAAGCCAAATTTGGCAACGATTTTTGAAGATCCATATCTCAGACCTCATGAGAGGTATCAAAGATCTATGAAGTGCACAAGGACCATCTTGGGGAAGTACTAAAATAATGTGGATCTATTCTGGGAGATTCCACTCAAATTCTATTTCCTGACCCGATCTTGGTTGGTGCAAAAAGTGTCATTGTTGGTCAGTTAAATTTGCTCAATGAAGCATCTTTCAAACTATTCATCATGGGACCAAACCATAGGTTCCATCAGCTTCAGTTGGGCGGTTAAATGCTAGGGGATATCTTTGGAAGGCCTAAAAGCACGTGGCTCATTTATGGGAGATTCCACTCGGATTCCATTTTCCAACCTGATCTCAATTGGTGCAAAAAGTGTCATTGTTGGTCAATTAAAAGTTGCTCAATGGTGCATCTTTCAAACTGTTCTTCATGGAACCAAACCATCAGCTCCATCAGCTCTAGTTGGCTGGGTAAATGCTAGGGGAGACCCTTTTTCTCTTGCGAACCATCAAGACCATTCTGGCGCAAGTCAGACCGAAGTGTTCCCAAGGTTCACTAAGCCAAATTGGGCAGCAATAGAAGTAAAACAATTTAAACATCCACAAAGCATAACATATAACACCATAGTTTTGATTGGATATTATGCCTATTACTTTGGTTTGATAGAATATTTTCAAGGTAGTTGCTTTGGGAGAGAGAGAGAGAGAGAGAGAGAGAGAGAGAGAGAGAGAGTACATGAAAAAGATATAATATGAAAATGAACATACATACATAAATACAATGCATGACAAAGATACATACGAAGACACAATAAACTTAACAAAATGTCGACCCTCAGTATATACATGTCAACCCATGGCCACTTTTATATACAATTTTATCTTATTTCAATATACAAAATGTGGTCTCTAAATATGTATGTAGACCACTTCATAGTCATTTATATTTAGAAAAAAGCGAAGTTAGATTGTCTTGCAAAATTTATATACAAACTTGTCAAAATAATTCTACCATTTGTAGAATGATTCTTCATGATGGCCAAAAACTAATTGAGTGAACCTTCTAGATCGGCTCTAACCCTTATTGTGTCATGTATTGCCTTGTGTTCAGATTCATGAAGTTTCCATAAATTCTTCTTACGAGGTCTACCAGTATACTTTATCAATTCAATATTTGTTGCAACCAAAAGCTTTGAGTAATTCAAAATATGTCTATGTGTCTCATAGCCCTCAAATGACCACTTCTTGGATTTTTCAATAGGGTACCTTCATTTCATAGAAGCATAAATGATTACAAAATTCAACATATAAAGTGTAATAGAATACATAAAGAGGTCTCAAAGTCGTCAAACAGGAACACATTATATTTTGATAGCGTGCCTTCTAATCCATGTCCATGTCACAAAAATGGATCCTATCGGATACTCAATACCCTCTCCATCAATGACTGTAGTTGTCAATTTATTTTAACCCTCAATACAACGACACAAAAAGTAATCAGTCTCTTCCTCATTGTTCTCATCTGCAACAACTACATATACATGACCTGTAATTTATAAAGGGATAAGTTAACACCATAAACACTTAACCACCTAATCAAATGAGTTCAAGTAGGTTCAACAGAGTTCAACTCAAAATGAAGAATAAATTGAGAAATTACCTGGTTCAACTAGGTCAGATATGTGATAAAAATCCATTGATGCTTCAAACTGACTCAATTTTAGTGTTGTAGGAAGTTGATATGTATCAAGCGGTTGCAAAGGTGTATAAGACCATTCATCAACCCACTCTTTTGATTCACATTCCTCCCACGCAAAATTCATACAAGACAAGAAAAAACATGTCATTAATCTAGTATAAATACCTAGTGATGCTGCATTTGAACTTCTAAATGAGTGCATGTCACTTGATCCTTTCAGTGTACAACAATCTAGATAGTTTTCAATGTTAGACTCATTTATCAACCAAAAAACCTATTAACCATAGACTTACCTTCATTACCTATTCCCATCATAGAGTTGCACCATCACACAATTGTTTGCGCATTTATTAACTCTGCACCACCTTCGTACTTCAAATCCTCTATGGAAAGAGCTTGTTTACACATGCACCCGCACCATCATGCTCGCCTTTTCCATGCCTTGCCTCTGTGAAATTCCAAAAATGTTGAACATCACTTGTCATGTGCATCCTACTCAACCAATAGAACATCCTTGCATTCTTGAATTGTGAGGTGCAATTGTCTGACCATATTATGTCTTGGTTGTACTCAATACCTCTTTCTCTTAAATTCTCATAGAAAAATTTGAAGAAACCTTGCACAAACTCTGATGAATGAGTGCGATCATCACTGATGTAGAAGTGATACTCTCTTAAAACCTTTCTATCTGCGTCTGTGCTATCATGTGCATGCAAGAATGCTATATCTACAAAGATCGTCACTTGTATAGAATGGTAATACAATGCTTGCACTTCATTCTGAGGTTTAAGTGTATAATTCTTAGCAAAATCAACAATGGAGACAATAGTACCAAGGGGAAAAGTGTCCTTACATATCTTGAATTTCTCATCCAACCACCTAG
>MU226958.1:312170-326758 GCA_018584345.1 Thuja plicata | reverse complement strand
TGGTGACATATCCACAACTTTCTCATACCACCACATGCACTACAAGATCCATTCAAACATATCATCTTATAATAAATGCAACCATCATCTTGATTGCATAATACACTTGACATAAAATCTCTTGATGACGTAGGAGGTGCTTGAAGACCACATTTCCTGCAAAATAGTGTTAGTGTGCAAAGTACAACAAACATGATGATATATATCATAATGCATGTAAAATTTAATATGTACCTTGCAACAACATGTGGTGCACGCATGATTAATCTTGACATAAAAGGGTTTTGTCATTTCAAAAAATATTTGACTAATTTTAATTTGAGGAAATCTTTGGAGGAATCTTTCATAAAATTGTGTTTGTGTCATATCCAAAAAGTGTTTTGGATGTGGCATACGACTTGTAGATCTGATTCTCCTCCTAACAACATCTCTTCGGTTGGGTGAAACCCTTGTGTTGTAATGCCAAAACTTTTCAATTAATGTTCTTAATACATCTACAACAAACTTTTCCTTGTGTGGGAGTCTACCCGAGAATGACCAAAGAGAATTAGTGTTTGGATCGTCAATTTTGCCTCACCTGTGTAAGGCTCTCTGTATTGTTGATCTACCTATCCTTAATGACTTGCTTGTTTTGCTTGCAATACGAGATTTTTTCATTTCCTTTCCCATTATAGTTGATGTGAGAACACGTCGAGTAACATTAGCATCTTTACTGCGTGATTTTGAACCAATGGCTTGGTATGCATTGAATAGATTTCTCACAATGATTCTCTCAGTACTATTTTCAGATGTTCTCAACCCCACAATTGTCATTGTCTCTAAATTTCAGATTCTTAATCATTTCAACAACTACTTGACATCTTCCACTTTGATTTAATTTTTCTAAATAGTTATTCCAAATCTTTTTATCAATTCTTCTATAATTTGTTTCCAATATTTTATCAGACATTGGCCTCAAAATATTTTCATCAATGTCAATTAGAAACTTTGGTTTTCTATGAATTATTCTAGGAGGTGTTAACACAGTTGCATGCTCTACATTTTCATTAGATGATTTAGGTGCATTTATTGGATTCATTTCAATTGGTGTATGTTGATGATTTTCATTTTCATTATGTGCATTTTTTTCATTAATGACATCGAATTGAAATGGTTCATTTTTCACATTAACATTTTTATTTTCATCACTTATGTTGCTTGCGTTTGGTGATGTACTTTGTCATATTCTCCTCATGCGCTTCCTTTTTCTTTCCTTTTCTATCTCTCGTTGTTCAATTGTTCCTCTTTTTTTCTTTCCCATTGTTCATATTGAATGGACCCTATGAATAATATCATGAACATAGAATAACATGTGAACATGAAATCCAAAAAATAAGAACAAATCAACCATTTTCTTGAAATGAGAACTTAAAATGATAAAATAACATTAAAAACACCTATTAAAAACACAATTTTCAATCATTGCAATGAAAAAGCATGCAAAAAAGTGCAAACTTGTTTGTTCCTAGCGTAAAACAATAGAAAAATAGTTGTGGGGCCTCAAAACAACTTTCAATGAATATTTTAAGACCGTTGAAGCAATCAACGTTCGTAAGTCCATAGAACCCAATCGGGTTATGAGAACATAAAGGATCAGTGCTCCTAATTACTCAGAACCTGATCAGGTTATGAGAACATAATGACTCAATGCTCCTAATTACTCAGAACCTGATCGGGCTCTGAAAACTAAGAACAAAGGAGGAGAGAGAGAGAGAGAGAGAGAGAGAGATTTACTTCTTCATAACCCGGTCAAGTTTTGGAAGTGAAAATTGTGCATTTTACTTCTTCATAACCTGATTGGGTTATGGAGGAGTTGAAAATGTACTTTTTTGTTTTCATAACCTGATCGGGTTATATGAAATTTAGAAACCCAATTGGGTTATGGATTGGGAAGAGCTTTGGAAAATGACCCAAAGGCTTGGAGGCTCATTTACCCTCCATTTTTGTACTTTTAGACATTTTTTCATCTTGTAAGATGAATTCTCGACTTTATCTTCATCAAGTTTGCAATTTGTCAACTAGGTAGCTTTATAATTTTAACCATAATCTCATACGTCTTCTTATCTTTCTAACCATTTATATTTTTCTATTTTTGGACAACATTAGCACAGTAAACTTTAATTTTCTTTACTAGTGTCTTGATTGTCCTCACAGATATATGTCTACCATTTTTTTAATAACTTTTGATATACTTAATCAAATTACAAATAAATTACATATTATTGTTCTACACTTGATTCTATACACTTTAAAAAAAAAAATTTAATTTTCAATTATTTTGATGCAAGTTATGCCCAGCACACGAACATGTACCAAATTTTCAAGATGCTATAACTTCAAAAAATCACAGAGAAAAAAAACTCATCAAAAAATTACAAAAAAATATACAAATTCTAGATCTCACTCTTACCTATCATCCTACCAAAGGGATTTAAAAAATATTTAATATAACTATATTTGTTGTACCGCGCACGGAAACAACTATGTTATGTTTTTCCAAAATAAATCAGGAACTTGTTTTTGTGCGTGCAAGGTTTGACCCTCTTAATCCTATCGATTTTTTTTTTTTAAATAGTTTTTTAGAAACTAGATTCAGATTACTACGATTTTTATTTTTTACACATCTTCTTATTTTGATTGCATGACCCTCAAACGCCTATTCCAAGTTTAGGTTTACCTCATTTCAAAAAAAATGTGTCCACTTATACCCCCCTTTTTGGTCCACAACTTGGTGCACATACCCTGAAATGAGAACTTACAATGATAAAATAAAATTAAAAACACCACTAAAAAACACAATTTTAAATAATTTCAAAGAAAAAACATGTAAAAAAAGTGCAAACCTGTTTGTTCCTAGCATAAAACAACAGAAAAATAGTTATGGGACCTCAAAACAACTTGTAATGACTGTTTTAAGACTCTTGAAACAAGCAATGTTCCTAATTCCATAGAACCCTATCGGGTTATGATAACATAAAGGCTCGGTGCTCCTAATTACTCAGAACCCAATCAGGTTATGATAACATAACGGCTCAATGCTCCTAATTACTCAGAACTCGATCGGGTTCTAAAAAACTAAGAATGAGAGAGAGAGAGAGAGAGAGAGAGAGAGTGAGTCCCAAGTCTAGTTATTACCGAGAGTCAGCTTGACTCTACTTTAAGGTCTTTGAATGGACCTTATTGGGTATTATCAAACCCTAACTTGAGGAAGTCACTAAGATCTTCACCTCAAGTTCTCTAGACCTAGTTCTCACCGTAAAGCTACTATTTAATGTTGTGGAATCTAATAGGATAGATCCACCCTATAAGCTAAACTGATTGTTTCAACCTGAATAACACAATAAAACACACTGCACATGGAATCCATCACAAAATGCTCAAGATGATTCTCCAAATGCTCTATGTATTCACAAACTCTATTCTATTACAAAATAAAATGTATTCCTCTTTTCTGTCTTACTTCTACCCTCTTACAAAATCTTTCAACTATATAACTAACCCTCAGAAATATCTCCAAAATATCTTGTGCTCCTTAACAACTTCAACCACCTTGCACAGAAGGCATGGTCAAGCCATAAATGACCCTCCCATCACTGGAACAAAACAGATGTCACTGTCCATCAAAGACAAAAATGACATTTTGAGATCCATTGTGGTTGACCTAATTGGTCACAAACGTCACATCTCATGTTTCCTGGGTCGTTAACTGACATAACCGAGCAATAGACTACCATTACTAAGCACCAGTCCTAAGCTTCAATACCCGAGCGCCAGTCAACAACCCAAAATCTGCAAGCAATCCTGAGAAACATCACCGAGTAACAACCCCGAGCACCAAGTGCAACCCTAGAGACATTACCGAGTGACATTCCCGAGCATTCTGCACAGCATACCCGAGCAAGATTCTCGAGTAGCATTACCGAGAAACAGAATTTCCCGAGCACCAGTTTAACTTAGTACCACTTTACCAAATCTTGGTAGTTAGAGCTTTAGTTAGATTTCTAGAGGTTTAAAAGCTACCTCAACACACACTGAAACTAGAAAAAAACTATTAAGAAAATATGGTGTTTGTTCAACGGTTGACCTCAATCATTACAAGAATGGTGGAACAAAACACCTTACAAACCAAAAATGCCTTCTATCCTAGAAATTTTTCTAACCTTAGGTGCTCCTGCGCCATATTCCCCAAACAAAAAGAAATCAACTTCCAGGTGATTAGAGTAAGTCAGGATTGCTTCCTAAATTCTTGAAATCGGTTTCTTGCACCCATGTAGCCTCTGAATCAACTTGTCCTTGCCATTTGACCAGATGTTCCATATAGGTTTGCCTTCTAGTCTGCTTGGCAACTCTTGAATTCAGAATCTCTTCAACCTTTAGTTTCGGTGTAATAGGTAGTTTGAGTTCTTTGAGATCCTTGGTATCTCTTATGAGATCAGAATCTCCTTCTGGAATTGGTCCTTTATAGGATACCAAATCTGCCACATTGAAAATAGGAGATAATCCTATGTCTGCGGGAAGATCAACTTTATAAGCATTAGACCCATACTTTGCCAAAATTGCACAAGGGTCTGTCTTCCTCATCTAAAGTTTACTTAGAAATCCTTTCTGCAACCTTGCTTTGTTTAGGTGCACCATGATCAAATCTCCAATTGTAAATTGAATATCTCTTTTCTTTGCATCTACCTTATGCTTGGTGTGAGTTGTACTTCTATCAATGCTTATTTAAGTGAGTCATGGACCTCCTTCATGGATTGAGAAAAATCTTCAGCATACCCACTCCTCTCTGCATTGTTTCCAAGATCCCTTAATTCACATATACCACTGGGATGAATCCCATACACTATTTCAAAGGGGCTCTTTCCAGTGGATCTATTGATTGTATCATTGTATGAAAATTCTGCTTGAGGAAGTAACTGATCCCATGATTGTCCATACTCCTTGATGAGGCATCTCAAAATATTTCCTAAGCTTTGGTTCACCACTTTAATCTGACCATTGGTCTGTGGATGATATGCCGAGCTGTGGATGATATGCCGAGCTAAAAGAAATATTTGTACCAAGCTTCTTCCATAAGGTTTTCCAAAAATGACTCATGAACTTGAAGTCTCTATCTAATACAATACTCAAAGGTAATCCATGTATCCTTAGTGATTCCCTAAAGAATAGATTTTCTATGTAACATGCATCATGTGTGGTCTTGCATGGCACAAAGTGAGTCAACCTACTGAACCTATCCACAATCACAAAGATGTTGTCTATTCCCTGCTTGGTCTTCGGTAGTCCAACTACAAAATCCATACTAAGGCATTCCCATGGTCTATTTGGGATAGGAAGGGGCTACAATCCTGCATTGGATGAAGTCCCCTTTTCCTTCTGACAAACCATACAAGTCTCTACATACTTTTGGACGTCCTGATTCATTCTTGGCTAATAGTAATACCTCTTGACCAACTCTAGAGTTTTGTTCAACCCAAAATGTCCACTTAAGGAACCATTATGCTTTTCTTATACTAGGTTCTCTCTCATGGAACCTCTCGGTACATAGAGTTTTCCTCGCTTAAATATAAGACCTTCTTGAAGAGTATACTCCAAATACTCACTATGAAAATGATTTTGATACTCTTGGCATACCGTGTATGCTACTGCAAAGTCTTCATCTGCTGGATACAGATCTTTGAAGCTTTCAATGCCAATGCTCCTTAGCTAAACTTCTTGCATTATGATTAACCTTCTACTCAATGCATCGGCTACCTTTTTCTGCACTCCCTTCTTATGCTTTATGGTGAAAGTATAGGCTTGTATATACTCCACCCATTTCATATGCTTATGGCTTAGTTTATCCTATGAACTTAGAAAACTTAAAGCCTGATTGTCGGTAAAGACCACAAATTCTTTGGGAAGGAGATAATGTCTTCATTTCCTTAGTGCTTGCAATAATTCATACAATTCCAAATCATATAAGGACTACTTCCTCTTTGCATCACTGAGCTTCTCACTATGAAAGGCTATTGGCTTTCCTTCTTGACTCAAAACTGTACCAATAGCAATATTACTAGCATCACACTCCACAGTAAACAACTTGTCAAAACCAGGAAGTGTCAAGATCGGTTGAGTCACTATCCTCTTCTTCAGATGCTCAAATCCTTCATCGGCCTACTCATTCCATTGGAACTTGGCTTTCATACCTCCTTTGATGGTATCTAAAATAGGTGCACTGATTTCACTGAACTGTTTGATGAACATCCAGTAGAATAGTGCTAAACCATGGAAGCTTCTTACTTCAGTTGTTGACTTTGGTGTAGGCCAATTAAAGGTTGCTTCCACCTTATTTATATCCATCTTCAAGTTACCTTCTAAGATACTAAAACCTATATATACCAACTCTTTCTTCATGAACTCACTCTTTTCCAAGTTGATTATCAACTTTTCTTCATGCAATCTTTGCATTACCATTTGCAGATGTCTAAGATGATCCTATTTTGTTTTACTGAACACTGAGATGTCATCTAAGTACACTACAACCCATTTTCCAATGAAGTCCTTCAAAAATTCATTCATCAATCTCATAAAGGTGCTTGGGGCATTTGACAACCCAAAAGGCATAACCAGCCATTCATAAAGTCCTTTGGTGGTCTTAAAAGTAGTCTTCCACTCATCTCCCCCTTTAATTCTTATCTGATGATATTCACTCTTCAGATCTATCTTGGATTAATATCTAGCTCCACCAAGACAATCCATCAAATCTCCTATCCTTGGTATTTGGAATCTATACTGAATAGTAATCCTGTTTATGGCCCTGGAATCGGTACACAACCTCCAAGTGCCATCTTTCTTTGGGGCTAGTACTGTGGGAACAACACAAGGACTTATGCTTTCTCTAATCAACCCTTGGTCAATTAGTTCTTGGATTTGGTTAAAATCTCTGCATTTTTTTGTGGGGTCATCTTATAAGCAGCTTTATTTGGAAGTGAGGCTCTTGAAATAAAGTCAATCTAATGACTAATAGATCTCTCAGGTGGTAGGATAGCTGGTTGGCCATCACTAACTATGGTCTGGTATTGAGTTAACAACCTCTGGGTCTCTAAAGGAAACTCTTCCCTCTTATTTCCCTTTCCACCTTGTGGTTTTAAAACCAAAGCAAAGCCTACTCCATCTTCTTCTTCTAATGTCTTTAAGAATTCTTTCTCACTGACCAACAGTAGGTTGGGACCTCTTTTATTTTCTTTCTCTTCTTCCAAGGTTGATTATACCCTAAAAGTTGTTCCATTCTTCTTGAAGTAATAGGAGTTATTAACTCCATCATGCACTGCAGCTCGGTCAAACTGCCAAGGTCTACTCAATAGCGGATGACACGCATCCATGGGTAGGACATCACACAAAACTCTTTCCTTATACCTCCCTATGGAAAATTCTATCCAAGCTTGTTCATTGACTATTACATGTTGATATTTATTCAACCAAGTAACTCTATAAGGATTAGTGTGAGGCATCCTTGTTAATTTTAATTTCTCAATAGCTTCTAAGGAAACTATATTATCAGTAGAACCTGAATCTATGATAACTTTACAGACCTTACCGAGTACCTTGCAATTGACTTGAAACAAAGATCTTCTTTGGCTTGGCTCTTCTTTGATGGGTTCTTTGAGGAGTGCTCTCCGAACCATTAAATGCTCTCCCATTTCTGATCCTATGGTGACTTATGCAGTCTTGTTGCTAGAAGACTCTTCTTGCACATAGTTATCTCTTTGAAGGACACCAATATGTAGGATGCCCAAACTGATGACAGTTGTAGCACTTCATTGAAGAGAAGTAAGATCCTCTTCCTTGGTTATTAGTTCTTCCTCTTGAACTATTATTTGAACCTCTTCCTCGGTTGTAACCACCTCTAGTGTTATTGGATTCTCCTTGATTCTCTATGAGTTTAGACTCACTCTGGTTCTTAGCTTTAGGATTTCTTCCTCCATATCCTCCTCTATGACCTCTATTGTCTCTTCCTTTGTCTCTACTGTTTGAGTCTTGCCTCTTCTTGAACTTCTCTTCTACCTTGAGAGATAGTTGATAACATTAATGTATAGTCTTGGGGCTTAAGAGACTGAGCTCTTCTTGAATACTCCATTTGAGGTCATTCTGATATCTTGCCACCTTTAGGATTTCTTCTTCCATCACATGGGACCTTAAGCATAGCTTATGAAACTATTCTATATAGGCACTGACTTCTAAGTCTTTCTGCCTCAGTTCTGCCTTTTCTTGTGCAACTATACTTCATAATCATCAGGAAGGTAAGTTTCCTTCATCTTTGCCACCATACCTTTCCAACTTGTTATGGGTTTCTTTCCTCCTTTTGCCCCTTCATCTTGGACAAATTTCCACCAAGTGAGAGCAGTTCCTCTCAATCTTGTCTTGGCTATTCTGACTTTCTGAGCTTTAGTCAGACTATCACAATCAAAGTGATTTTCAAGACCTTCTATCCATTCCATGATTAATTCTAGATCCATTTTGCCACTAAATAGAGGCACACCTTCTAAGGACTTGCTGCTCATTGCCTTTAATGCTTTCAAGAATGGCTCTTCTTGAATCACAGGGTCTGGCTCTAGGATCATGTCCTCCTTGGCCACTAATTTACCCTTCTCATCAACTTCTCTCATCATGTCACTGACTGTTGTAGTTCGAAGCTGCACTTCTTCCAACTTGCATGCCATTTTGGCTAACTATTCCTTTAGGAGTATGTTCTCCTCTCCCTGCTCTCCAGCATCTCTTTCCAGCTCTACATTGGACACCATGCTGGATGAATTTACAGACTCTTCTGAAAATCACACCCAAACAATACAAGCCCAATTATCTAACTCGCTCTGATACCAATCTAATGTAGAATCCCAAGTCTAGTTATTACCGAGAGTCAGCTTGACTCTGCTTTAAAGTCTGTGAATGGACCTTATAGGGTATTATCAAACCCTAACATGAGGAAGTCACTAAGATCTTCACCTCAAGTTCTCTAGACCTGGTTCTCACCGTAAAGCTACTATTTCATGTTGTGGAATCTAATAGGATAGATCCACCCTCCAAGCTAAACCGACTGGTTCAACCTGAATAACACAATAAAACACACTGCACATGGAATCCATCACAAAATGCTCAAGATTATTCTCCAAATGCTCTATGTATTTACAAACTCTATTCTATTACAAAATACAACATATTCCTCTTTTTTCCTTACTTCTACCCTCTTACAAAAGCTTTCAACTATATAACTAACCCTCAGAAATATCTCCAAAATATCTTGTGCTCCTTAACAACTTCAACCACTTTGCACAGAAGGCATGGTCGAGCCATAAATGACCCTCTCATCACTAGAACAGGTGTCACTATCCATCAAAGAAAAAAAAAACACGTTGAGAGTCATTTCGGTTGACCCAGTTGGTCCCAAACGTCATATCCTATGTTTCTTGGGTCGTTAACTGACATAACCGAGCAACAGGCCGCCATTATCGAGCACCAGTCTTGAGCTTCAATACCCAAGTGCCAGTCAACAACCCTAAATCTACAAGAAACCCGAGCAACATCACTGAGTAACAACCCCGAGCACCAAGTGTAACCCGAGAGACAATACCAAGCAACATTCCCGAGCATTCTGCACATCATACCCAAGCAAGATTCCCGAGTAGCATTACCAAGCAACAGAATTGCCCGAGCACCATTATAACTTAGTGTCACTTTACCAAATATTGGTAGCTAGATCTTTAGTTGGATTTCCAAACTTTTAAAAGCTACCTCAACACACACTTAAGCAACTATGGTGCTTGTTCACCGATTGACCTCGGTCATTACAAGAATGGTGGAACAAAACACCTTACAAACCGAAAATACTTTGTATCCTAGAAATCTTTCTAACCTTAGGTGCTTTTGCACAAGAGAGAGAGAGAGAGAGAGAGTAATTTCTACTTCTTCATAACCCGATCGGGTTTTGAAGAAGTAAAAATTGTGTGTTTTATCCTCCAGAACCCGATCGAGTTATGGAGGATTTGAAAATGTACTTTTTCCTTTTCATAACCTGATCAGGTTATTTGAAATTTAGATCAAACCCGATCAGGTTATGGCTTGGGAAGAGCTTTGGAAAATGACCCAAAGGCTTGGAGGCTCATTTTCCCTCCATTTTTGTTCTTTTAGACATTTTTTCATTTTGTAAGAGGAATTCTCAACTTTATCTTCATCAGGTTTGCAATTTGTCAGCTGGGTAGATTTATAATTTTCACCATAATCTCATACGTCTTCTTAGCTTTCTAACCATATAATTTTTCTATTTTTGGACAACATTAGCATAGTAAACTTTAATTTTCTTTACCAGTGTCTTCATTGTCCTCACAGACATATGTCTACCATTTTTTTAATAACTTTTGATATACTAAATAAAATTACAAAAAAATTACATATTATTATTATACACTTGATTCTATACACTTTTAAAAAAAATAGTTTTCATTTTCAATTATTTTGATGCAAGTTATGCCCAGCGCACGAATAGGTACCAAATTTTCAAGACGCGATCACAGAAAAAAAAATACTCATTGAAAAATTACAAAAAAAATGCACAACTTCTAAATCTCACTCTTACCTATCGTCCTACCAAAGGGATTAAAAAATAGTGAATATAACTATATCTTTTGTACCGCGCACGGAAATAACCATGTTATGTTTCTCCAAAAAAATCAGGAACATGTTTTTGGGCGCGTGAGTTTTGACCCTCTTGATCTTATCGGTTTTTTTAAAAAAATAGTGTTTTAGAAACTAGATTCAGGGTAATACAATTTTTAATTTTTACACATCTTCTTATTTTGAGTGCATGGCCCTCAAATGCCTGTTCCAAGTTCAGGTTTACCCGATTTCAGAAAACATTTGTCTGCTTATACCCCTGTTTTGGTCCACAACTTGGTGCACATACCCTATAAAACAAATTTATAATTATGAATCATTAAAAAAAATTATTAAAATTAGAATTAGAATGGAAGTAAATTTATCATGACTATTTTGTTTTATATGAAAAACTAATAATGTGAGTTATCAAATATGGAAAAATAACTTGCCTTTACATTTAGTGTGTAGTTATGTGTGGAACTTTACAGTATAATATTTACACAATTTGAATCATGCTTAATGGAGACAAGTTAGTGAGAACCTAGGAATAAAATATGAGTGGATGTTTTTTGTTAAGGTAATAAAGACATAAGAATATAATATGAGAGGATAGTTTATAGTTTTTCTTGCATGTATTTATTGTGTATTATTCTTGTTTCATTACTTTCTAGTATTGTTGAGAGAAATGTTGGTATTCAATTTAGATAAGCTTTCTAGTTGGAATGACTATATATCAAATCTAGTTAAGTGATAGTGTTGTCTAATTTATAGATGCACAAACCGTAAATTTTTATACAAGTATATTTTTATAGCAATCAACATTTTGATCAAGCTGTCTAAATTCTAAGGTATGATAAACTCGGATTTAAAAATTATGGACCCTATATTTGATTTGATGTCAAATAAAAGCTATGTTATAATTTATTTTTCCTACTAATATTTATTTTAAAAATATGAGAATTAATTTACTCAAATGAAAAATTTGGAGTGCTAGACAATTTTGTTAAAATGTGATGCTAAATAAATTCTCTCTTAAATGAGACTATTGTAATTGCATTAGATTAATGCATGACATAAGGAGGGGAAGATGCTACAACCCTCTCTTGATAATAGAACTCTATTTGTTTTTTATATAAAATGACAACACAAGGATATTGTCCCTTACACAACTACAACCCATAGGCATCAGTAGAGATCAATAACACATTAACAATAATAGAACTCTATTTGTTAAGTTAGGGAGAATAAACAATTTAATAATTGATTACAATTGTTTTTATTGTTAAATAATGATAAAAATAAATAACTATAAAAAATTAAATATTAAAGAATAATATAAAAGTAAATAAATTGTATTCATGTAAAATAAAATCAAGAAAAAGAATAAAGTTAAAATTATATACAATGCAATGAATTTAAAATAAATAATTCTAAAAATGCTCAAATGTTTGTTAGTTTTGTGTTTTTTATTAGTTATGCAGGGCTTTGAAAGGGTTCAAAACCTTGCACAAAAGAAGGATACAACATGAAACACAATCAGACACCAAAAAAACTAGGAAGAACAACTATGAGACTACAATAGACAAAACATTAGAAAGCTTTATAGAAGCCAACCAACCAACCCAAAGTTAAGGTGGTTCAAAAATTGTCCCAAAGACTTTTTATTTATCTCAATATTGGTGGAGTTATTTTTTCAGCTGCACAAGCCCATTAATCACCTACAAGAAGAACACCTATCACATCTAAAGAGAAGAAGCCTTAATAAATGCTATGCAAACTTGAGAGAGAATTGATCCAAAGAAGAATGTAATATTGAGATTAACTTGTAAATAAATTGGATGATTACAAATGAATAAACAATTGCTTTTATTAAAAGCAAGATAAACCTAATCTAAAATTAGGAAACTAAAATTAGCTTAAAGAACTAAAGATTAGCTCAAGAATGTGAATCATTAACCTAATCTAATAAAAAGAAAATTGACCTAAGTTTAACTTAAGTGAATAAAGTAATTAAAAGACTTAATTATATAATTGATTTCATAATGTCTGGATTACTCCGACACCCCCACTTAATATTAACTTGAGGATAAGCTAAAGAGATCATTTTGAATGTAAAGATGTAAGCATGAATGGGTCCCAACAACAAGCCCTGATTAGGTACCCATGTACAAATCAATGCAACTCGCAAACAAAGAAAAGGAGAAAAACCCAATGGGAGAAAATTCCTCTCCAAAAGAGAGAAAATGAAATACAAAAGAGTACATGTGATAAGATTGAAGGAATCACCTCAAGTGTTGAATTAGTCACATAAGCACAATGAATATCTCCTCTACAAGAGAAATAAAATGAGAATAGGAGTCCCTCTAATGAAGAAGTAACTCCTGTGCCAATGATGAATGCCTGAAAAGAGAACATGATCTATTACCCGCAAAAAATATTTCTCTCATTGGGAAGAAACAAATCCATTGGAGATAGGGGAAGGAACTCCCATAAATTAAAATAAATAAGAATCCAAATTGAAATTGTGTGTGCATCTATAAATTACTCAAATATTTCCATGTCCATGAAGGATGATGATACCACAAACCAATCAGGTACATGTGTAGTCAATGTAGAAGGTGCAAACCAAGACTCTGCAAAGAATGATGTAGAACAATCTCATAGGTGATGAAGATGGATTGCCGACATTAATGTGACTATCAACAAAGAGGAGATGAATGCATTTTAGATAATCCTCTAGATATGAAATATGAGACTCGATAAATACAAATGATATGTTTGTTGAAACCCAAGTAGTTGTGTTTTCAAGAATAATGATTTTCCACACTGAATCAATGAAATCCATGAATTTTCCAATTTCAATATGATAAGGAATAATAGATGATTAAGATTGAGATGGTATTTCAATATGAGGAGTGAGAATTGAGAGACAAGTCTCTGATCCATCAGGACATGAAAGATTTTTAATATACTCGAGTACCTCAAAAGTACCATGATCATAGGGTATACAATTTTTCATGTGTAAATGGAATGAGATAGTCTATTGCAATGTACTCTAGAAATGGAGAGACATGAGAGTCTCCATAGATCTCCTAACACCAAGTCCAAAGCGTGTGATAAGTTGCTAATGCATGTTAGCCAAATAATTACAAAAATATGTGTTGTGGCCCAAAATTATTTAAGATGCTCAATAAAACACAAACTAGTCACCGCATATACATGTCAACCAACCACATCTCCAAAACAACTGAGAGTGGAGGAATGCAAAGCGTTCCTACAAGTAGGTACTCTATTTCTTACAAAATGCTTAGAATATTATAAATTTTGTTGCAGAGAAAATAAAAACATGATAAATAATATGTAGAACCTTTAGGCACCTGTTAACATCATAGCTCGGCTGAAATACAAAATATGTTGATATAAAAAAAATTCAGAGAAAAAGGGTAAAGCCAAGTGTGACAGGTTATTCACTGGAACATTCAAACTTATATTCAGATAACCGAAACATCTCCAACTCCGAAACTAACCTGAGAACATTGGATACACCTCATACAACCTTCTTCAACAACCTCTACATAATTGTGATATCATATATGTGCACACAAATGATAATATACTTATGTAGAATGCATAGGGACACTGCAAAACACAACTCTTGAATACTATATGCATATTTTAGAGACTAACAACAAGAAGTTTTCCATCAGTGAAAACAAAAAATTCATATGTGCAACAATCTCCCCCTTTGTCATTGATGGAAACACTTATGGAAATTTGTACTACCAAAATAATTCTCCCCCTTTGATATCAAGGACAAAAGGTACCCTCAAATATATTGTACAAGATTTGAATTTTTATACTTTACTCCCCTTGAGGTCAAAGAAACATATATACAACACATTATTTCACATATATATATA
>MU226958.1:269592-312120 GCA_018584345.1 Thuja plicata | reverse complement strand
TATATATATATATATATATATGCAACACATATCTTTGAAATGTACAAACACAACTCTCCCTAACTCCAACAACTCCCCCTTAGGAAACACATAAAAAAGACATACAAATGAAAACCAAAATTACACTATATGTTTGCCAGTATGTACACAACTAAAATTATCTTACCATTAGAAAGAGTATATACCTTGGTTAGAATACCTTTGAATTGTGTTTTCAACAGAGAAAAAGTAGATGCCCATAAGGAAATGGCTAAATATAGAGTCTTGCTCTAACATTCAACTTGCAAGAAGAGATCTTCTATAAAACCACCATTATTCCTTTTTGCATTTTCTTCTCAATCTATTCTCCACCTTTTAAGATCTCAAAAAATGTCACCATTTCAAAATCAATTGCCTCTCTTAACAAAATAAACTATCCCTTAATTTGATTTCTTTGTTCCTTCAACAGATCAAACTAAGAATGAAATTGATTGATCTGCAACTAGATAGAGCCATTATTATCTACATCCAAATCATAAGTATTGTTTATCTGGTAAATCTAAGACACAATTGAATCCATTTGAGCTCTGATCTAGTTGGTTGACTCTAACTATTTCAGACTATACCCGAGCAAACTAGTAGCATTTTTTACATATATTATTACTTTCTTCAAATTATCCTATAGATTGACACAGGCAGTAGTGCACATATTAATGATCTCATCCTTCCTTTTATCATTCATCTTCTATATGGTCTCTCCTTCTATTTTTTTCTTTAAGTGCATGGAGGGAGGTTTCAATGTGAACCTCTGGTAAAACATGAAACATCTTTACCACATTATCAATTATACCAATTTTTCTTCGATTGTTCTTTTTCAAGTAAAGAGGAAGTCATAATAGGTTTAAACTATATCTAAGAAATCAATAGATCTTTAAGAGATAAGATTCACTGGGGAAGCCTCTTTCTTCTATTAAGATGCATCATGTATTTCTCTCACTTCCATGGTTTTGATTCTATCAAAATCTATTAAGTCTATTAATCTTTCCTTATCAATTTTCTCCAGAGGAGAAGTTACTTTCACAGATACATTAATAGTGCTTTCCTTTATTTTATCTATGACTTGAGGAATATATTCTTTAGTTTCTTTCATCACTTTCTCTCTCCCTTCTCTAGTTTCCTACATAAGGATATTGATTCTCTAATTTCTTCTTAATTCCTGAGATGGTCTCAACATTACTATATTAGCTTCCTTTCTGGATAACAATAATTTATCTTGAAGATTAACAACTTCGAGCTCTTTTTATTTTGTTAATACATCTACAAGATTTTTTGAAAGTTCACCTTGATTTCATCCAGTGCGAAGTCATGCCTTGACATGTACATTCTAATTATGGTATTGAAGATGTTCATAACTTCATAAGGATTTTCTTCATCTTTAGAATATGAGAGAATATTTTTTGTATTTTATGGATCCTCCATTGATTTTCTTTTCCTTTTCAATTGTTTTCTGAGAATCCTTTTCTTTCACATCCTCTTTTCTATCATCATTAATGCTTACACATTTTTTTCTTCTTTTCAAATGATCCTAATAATTAAGTACCACTCTTTTTTTTTGTATATTTGAAATGGAAGGAACTTCACTCATAAAAAATTTCATAAATTTTCTCTACCCTATAGAAGAGGATTTAATTGATTTTTTTTCCACCATCACATCTATTTTCTCCATTGGTTCATCCTTTTTCTTCTCAAACCTTTTAGTTGTAATTTACTCATAAGTACCAAATCCGTTCTCACTCGAACAATAGGTTTTTGCAACAATAAGTCTGTATATGCAGTCCACATAGGTTCAGATAGATCATAAAGCAACTTGGGAGCCTAACAAGTTTTGAGTTTAAAAACTTTCATGTAGCACTTGTCTTTATCTATCATAAATGTAATAACTTCCTTGTAGAATTCTACAATTTCTTTAGATATTCTATATCTATTATACATTCCTTATGAAATTTTGTGATGAAACTTAAAATCATTGTATCACATTCCTCCATATTACCATAACTCAACATTTTTTTAATTTGTGATCCAATAGAGATGTTTTTCCCACACAATATCCTATTTACCGTGTAATTCTCTTAGAAAGTAAAATATATGAGAAACAATGAGTAAACTAGATCGGAATGGATAATTTGAATCCTTAGTCTTCTTTAGGTTCTCAAATAGTTGCAACCTCAAAATCTCACATATGTCAAAGTATTTTCCCTCCTGCATCCAATAGGCAGTCTAGATAGAAGTTTTAGTACTTGTTCCTTTTTTGTTGGTGAAATACACTTTGTATGCAATTCCCATCATAACAAATACTACATCTGGATCTTTGATGTCATCAAGAGTAAGTGATGTATTATCAAAATTTTCTTTGGTCAGCCTCGTATCCTCATAATTTCTGATAGATTTTAGAATAGGAACATCTCTAGTATCACACAAATCTATGACATCCTTGATTGTCTCTTTTATGATACCGCAGGGTTTGTCCAACCATAAGAATTCTTCATGGATGTGACACAAAATAATTCAAACAATTTCCTCCTTTCCAAACCAAGGAAAGTTACTATAGATATCTAATTTCTTCTCTCGCAAGGTAGAGTATTCTGGATTCAACTCTCATTGACTACCTAAGAGATTTTTTTCTTTAAATCATCAAATTTTCAGGTTATAATATTTTTCCAATTGAACAAGAACATAGCTATGAAAATCCTCACTGTGAATAAAATTAGGAGGTACCTGTGAAAATGCACTAGTAGTGTTGGAAGAAACAAATTTGTGTGGCTTCTTCTTGAACACTAGTCAAGGTTCTTCCATCACATAAATGATCCTAGGAGCCACCATGATTTATCTTTAAGAAAAAGAGATTTCTAGCCTGAAAACATATATCAAAATAGATTGAGAACCCACAACTAGGATTTTCATAAACTACTAAGAGGTGACACATTTTTTGTAAAATTATTTTTCTTCGTATTACATGTGCTCATAAGGTAGATCATATTCAATGGAATCAAGAATAACTTTTGAAACCCAGACACAATAGCTGACAAGAGGTAGTGCACATAAAAACCCTTATCACACAAGAGAGAAATTCAAGAATAAAAGATTGCAAGTGAATGTAATGGTCTCAAAAATTCCAATATATCATATTTGAACCAACAAAAAAATATGTGCATTGATTATTTGTGGCCATTGAGATATCACATAAAGATGCTACTATGTTCAGCCAGTGAACATAGAAAACATGAGACATTGCAGAGACTTGAATTGCTTGGATAATGACATCAAAACATCTTTTATGCCAAAAACATTCAACATCCAACTTATTGAGGGGTTTATAAGATCCACACTTAAGTCTCCCTCTCATACTAAGGCTTCATTATTCAATTTCCAGAGGAAATATCTGCACCACATGGTGGTATAGACACTTCTTTTGATTTTCCTTCCACATTCTCTTATAATTTATTTACCCAAGTCCTCTTCATCTTCTCTCTATTATCATTAACATTAATTTTCTTCTTTTTCAGAACATAGGAGCTCTCATTTTTACTTCTACATAGCCTAACAGTATTCCCAAACTTATTGCAATTGAAATAGGTAAGACCTTGCTTCAGACCACATCCATTCCTTATAATATTAGATATGTACTTAACAACCTTATGCCCATATTTTTTGCATGCATACCAATATTTATTGAAAGACTAAGCATTTCTACCATTATTCATTTTCACAAATCCATTTCTCACCATTCTACTTCTGCATTCATTTTCCTTATTATAACATAAGGAAATAGGATTGGGGTTTTTAATTTGTTCATATAGCTCATATGGAGGAATAAATGAACTAGGCCCTATACATTGGAAGGAACATGATCTAATTAGGCTCAAAAGGGAATCAAGCGTCAAGTGGATGAAACAAGTTCCTTCCCTATTATGCAATTGGGGAGTGTTAGTGTATGTACGTAAAATTGATAGGGAGATGAAATATTTAGGGTTGAATGAAGAACAAAGTTGAATTTCAACATACAAATATTCATGAATATCTAACAAAAAATCCTATTGTCGAAAATAGAACCCAGAAAATGTAACCAACCTGTAGATTCAATCTAGAGATGATCTAGAGGGGCTAGGTTGACTATGTCATCATATTCCTAACACTAGGTCGACTATATCAACCTATTCCTTATACTTTTTACTATTTTTAGTTGCAGACTATAGCCAAGATCCTCCACTTCCTAGATTTGATCTTGAAACTAACACCACACGTTCTTGTACACGAAAAAGAGAGAAATTGTTGGGTAGAGAGGGATTTTCCTCAGTCAAACCTTAGCTAAGAAATCAACCTTGAAATTTAAATGAAATAAACTTGAATTGAAAGTACGCTGATACAAAGTAGAGGCTAAATCTAAAAATGCAATTTTTATACCCTCATAGACGGACTTGGAGTCGTAATGTCTATGAAGATTCTTGAAGTAGTATTGAATGGTGTTGTAGTATATTGGATTGTTGAGAAGAATCAATTATACCTTTCAAAAATGCCTAGTTATATAAAAATACTCCTCAAATATCCAATATTTTTATGCATGATATCACTTGCCTTGAGAAGGAATTAATTCCCATTGATATTCGTTTTCTTGAAAGGATGATCTTATTCCATGATTGAGTTCTCCTCTTCTTGGCCTTTAATGAGGTAGAGAAGATTTCTACAATGGATAATATTTTCTTCAAAAATGCCTTGGATGCTTGAAATCTACCTTAGAATGATTGAGATGCCAAAGAGCTTGAAATTTAACTCAAGGTTAGGATGTGATCCACAAATGAGGAGAGGCAGGTTTCTTATATACCCCTCACAAATATTTTAGAGCTCAAAACTCAAAGAAAATTGATGGGTGTTTGAATTTACCGCTCTACCACCAAGATCATTACATGGTCCAAATTTTGGAGCATACGGGAATAGGCCAGTCGGGTCAGCCCATTTCCTCCTAAGAGAATCAATGTTTGGACCAAGGGTCCTAATAGTGGTGGGGATGTCAGAATGGAAAGAAAAATCAAGGCTAGATCAACAATAATGAACACAGAGGCACAAGGAAACTAAAATAGGACGTAACTAGGAATCCAATTGAATTTGAGTACAATTTAGGATGGTACATTTAGCCCCCACTTTAGTGGGAGTATGAGATTACCTCTTGCTCACAGTATAATAGATTAAATTATTGGAACTTTTTATTATCAAGGTCAAAGAGACAAGGAGACACCAAGCCCCCAAATGAATTAGATCCTCATAAAATCCAAAACCAAGATAAAAATAAGCAACACGAAAAAAAAAGAGAAAGGAGAAATGACCCTATCCTAGTAAGGTTTAACTTACTATGGGCCATTTAAAGAGAGATTGGTTCAAAATGGTGCAAATGGAATCAGTACAAAATTGAATGGTGCAAAGGATACTTCCAAGGAAACAATGTCTCCAAGGTCATCCACTAAGAATGTGGTGCAAATAATCGACTTGTCTGTGTGTGTGCGAAATATGTAACAAGGAGAAAAGTGTATACCCCCACGTTAAAGCGATTGCAAATGACTTAATCCAAAAGATGTTTCCATGGTGACATGCCACCACGAAAGGAAAACCCAACGGAAATAAAGCATATGACAAAAATATAGCACAAATGTATCTACAATCTTTGGGGTCAGTATGATCATCAATAACTCATATATATCAAGAATTATTGCAAATGAATTGACATCATTCCCCAAAGGTAGTACTACGGGAACAATGAAAGAACACATGAGATAAACAAAAGTCTTTTTGGGTCAACATTGTGAAGATAAAAAAAAGTATAGATGGCTGCTACTACTTTTCATTGTCCCCAATAAAACAAAATAAAAGAACATTTACAACAAAATAACATGAATAATGTAACATCATATAGAAAAATTGAGATAAAAATAGAAGAGCGGCATGACAGGTTTGATCTATTCATCACCTTGTGCCAACAAAGAAACAAGGGTCATTTAAATAAATCCAAGCATAACATATATAAAGAAGCACATCACGGTAGACGAACATTACAAACAAGAAAACACAAAAAATAATCCTTTGTACAGAGGAGCTAGTCCAATGTATTAGCCACCCTCCTCTCTTGGTCATCATTGTTTATGGAAATTGGGCAACACAAAGATGCACAATGTTGAGCACAAAAAATGGAGCTACTGCAAGTTCCAAACAAGGACCATGCTCTAATGATGAGTCACTTTGTTTTTCACTTGGAGCTAGGGATAACATTTATGAATATCTACTAGATAATTCAAATTGATTTGAATAACCTCATACATATCATCAAAATCATTAGGATCAACATCATTATTTACATCATTAACATTCTTATTATCATCAATAGTATATCCTTCATTTAAATTAATCGTAATAAGATCTTTAATGTAAAAACAAGAATTATCATGTTTATTCAATTTGATTTTGTTTAAATTTTCTTCCTCCCTTGGGGTAGTTATGATTTGGTCAAAGGGTAGAAAGGTATTAGAAGGTGTCTTAGGGGAGTATATGGTTTGGGAAGTAAGCTCATAGGCCCTAGCATGAATTCTACAATGGCGCTGACAAGCACAAGGGTTGTGTTTGTTTGTTTTTTAAAATTTGGGATGGTTTAGGATTAATCAACATTCGGTCCTTTTCTCCCTTGGGAGGAAGAACAAAAGGAACTTTACTAGGCTGAGATATAGAGGACACATTACGCTTTTAAGATATAGGAGGTGAGATTGAAGCATAAATAGGAGGAATGGAAGGTGTGGAGAAACTCTCGTCCCCTTATGAAGCACAAATATTATAAGCCAATAGACAAGAAAAGTAAGAGTTTTCCTTTCAAGCTTTTTGGCTACTGTCATTAATTTTTATGAGAACCCATTAATAGTGTTTTGGGTCTCATTTTTAATCCACTTGTTAAAATTTGAAACAAAAACTTACATTCTATACTCTATTCTATACATATCAAAAATAATTTTTGATTAGTTTTTTGAAAAATTAAGAGAGGAGCATGCTCATTTTTTTAAGATGGGTCAAATTTCAATATTAGTAAAAAATTATCAATTTATTAAAAATTTAAAAATAAATAAGGTACAAACAATGTGATGTTAGATAATTTTATAATGAAGTGGTTTTATATTTTCCTAATAAAAATAGATCACTTTTTGTGCTCTCCCTATTTGAACATCTTAATCTCCACCACTCTAAAAATAAATTAAATTTAGTATAAGAATTAATCCCATCACCATTAATGTTTGGTGAATCCACTTTGAGTACAAATCTATAATTGACTTCATTTGGAGGCAAAAATCACATGACATCTTTCAAGATGAAAATTCCCTTTTTTGATTATTTTTTTTCGAACCATTGCTGAAGTTACCAACTAAAATAACAGATGGGGCCCAAGAAGAAACAATGATTGTGCAGTGAAAAGTATGCCATAGCCCACTACTAATTAGAAAATGTGCACTAGGAACAACCTTGCCAAGGATAGAATCAAGATCTATATGCTAATAAATCTTAATCAAAACGATTTATTTCAGCCTTATTATTTCAAAAGATAGCTCAATATCGAGAAGAATGTCAATAAACATTGATTCAATTTCTATGTGACACAATATCTATGAGAGATAAAGAGAAACAAATCACACGAATCTATATGTATTGTATGAACTAATATCACCATTTTAATATTGAGTAGTATCTTAATCTATAGGTTTAGGTATCTCTCTCAAGAACAAAAAATCTTTATTCTTAGTATAGAGTATTAATATGTATCCACTGATTTTTGGTTAAAACGTATTTCATAGCAATCGTCCTTTAAAAACTACTATAGCATTTTGAACCATAATTGATTTTTTCTAACTCTATGCCATTATAAGAACTAAGATAATAAAATTATTTTCAATGTTATTTTGTTGTACTATCAAAAAGATTTATTGGCATTCATTGAGGTAATTAATTGTCGTAAAATAAATCTATTTACGTGTAAAGGTCTCAATTTTGTAGAGAAAAGGGCAAATTTAATTTAAAATTTTGTTGATTTTCTAGTTTTGAGCACCTTTCTTCCTAATTGCATTTACGATATTACGAAATTCACCCTCCATTCATACTTTAATGCTTAAGTGTGAACAAGTTTATAGACTTAAAAGGAGCACCATGACTTTTACTTTGTTATTTGTTCCTTACCTATGGACCCTTCAAAGTAGCACCTATCAAATGTCTTTCATAGTTTCTTACAATGCAACTATCTCAAAATTCCTTGGATTTTGAATCGAATGAACCAAAGACTTCCATAAATAAGAGATTACATATTATCAATTTAAAAAAATATTTACCTACATAATAATAATATGAGACTTCTCCATTCTACTAAACATTTTTTAAATAAATTAAATATTGTAATCTCCAATTAATAATGATATAAAAACTCATTTATAAATTACTAATTTTTATTTTTTTTAAAGATTAAATGGAATAGGATTAACTCCGCTCAACATAGTAACATGTCTACTTTGCCAATAGTAATGAAGAAGTGTTTATCTAACCAAGACATCTTGAAAATTATGAAGGAATATGAGAATGACTAGCACTAACAAAAATCACTTTATTCTTTATTATCCAAAATATTTTCCTTTTTATTAAGCTCATTCTATTCTTTATTATACAAAACATTTATTTAGCTATTAGAATTTTTTTAGCACTAACATATTTCCTTTTATTAAGATCACTTTATTATTTATTCTACAAAACATTTACTTAGCCACCGGAATTTCTTAGTACCATCATACTTTCTTTTATCAAAGCAAAGGGAATCTGGTTTTTAAAGAAGTGAACAATGAGATGTGATTGATATACACTCCACTGAAATTACAGTACTAGAAGCCGCTTCCTGTTCTAAATTTTGAGAGTTAATAAATTTGTATTGCATTGATATTCAATTCTACCCTATAAATCTAGACTTGGTTTGATATTTTACATATCTAGTGTGTGAGGAAATATTTGAATGAAGCATTGCTGTTACTCGACTTATAGATAGAAAGGCATCATCTATATCAATTTATGCAATGGCTGAAGCTCCGATTCAATTCGGAACTTAGAGCTTTGCTGAGTTTAGAGCATCCGTTGATTCACGTGATATCTCAGCTCTAATGTAGATTTTTAAACTTGTTCTACACTGTAATGAAGGAATACTCGAAGTTGCGTTCAAGTCATTTTGTGAAAATGCAGAATTTATGAAGTATTTAAAGAATAATTCATGTGTTTTTTATATTGATCCGCCTGTGTTTGATATAATAATGGGGTTTATGAAGGCCACATGAGACAAAAAGATAATGATTTCATGAGCTTTTGAGTAATTAACCACTGACTTCTAGATCAAGAATATAATACTAAAATACTGTCAAACATCATTCTTACATGATTTCTAAAATACATACCTGTCTTCCATTGTTCTATAATACTATCATGTCCAGTATACAACTTTACTTCTTTTCGACTTATCCAAACCACCATACCACCACCATATATAGCTGAACATGTTTCCAACAAGTTCTTCTGGACTACAATGTTTGATCAAATAAAGAAAACACCTTTAAACGATAATATTTGACATCAATGATAACCAGACAATAACAACCAAACATATATTCCCAACAGTTACCATTATAAGATATTTCATGTTTTGGAAAACGATAGAAAGGAAATCTGATCTTGGTATCATATATTTCAACCTCTGAAAGATTCTTTTACCTAAGGTAAAATGATCATCTAAAGGCACGTTGTTATCTAATGGAGTTGGTAGAATATTTTGTAAAGGAGGTTGAGGTTTCGATGAAGACGGATCAACAGGATTTGAGGAAGAAGTAATTTTGTCTTGAGGTATAAATCCTATACCCTTTCTAGTGTCTTGTGTAGGAAGATCTATAGGGACCTTTATATCTTGTTTGCTAATGCCAAGACCTTGTCCACTATAGCCTTGTTGAGAGGTAATGCCACATCTTATATTGTAGTAATCCTTTAATTGAGAAGGGGAGGACTTTCATCTCGAGGGTTACGAAAATTCGTTGTTGTATACACCTATAAATGGTCAAAGCAAACATCAATTAAATACAAGCCATTTGGATTAATTAAAATCAATAAATTAAATAACCAGGTAATTGAATTAATCATTTAATTACACAATTCATCAATTAATTAAATTCAATTCAATAAAACATACATGGATAAAGTAATTAATTATTTTAAATTAATTAAATCTTAATATCTCTCACCTGCCACTACATGACAAACAATCAATCAACAAATGGGAGAAGAGGAAAGAGAGCACATGGATCACCAAAACACTTCGCTATCATGACCATTCAATCTTGAGAATCAATCTTGTCCACCCAAAGGGGACACATCACTAACCCCTAATCCTAATCATTCCTTGACTATGGTTACCTAAACTCACCCTTTACACCTTGGGAAATATTATAAATAGGATGCACAAATAGAGTTAATCACCCACCTTCATGTAGAGTAATTGCATAATGCTCAATTGTGCCTCCACTATCATCAAAGTACAGGCATAACACTGATTTTCACATTGTTTATTTATTTAAACATTGTTAGAATAGAGAATTGCATCTCAATCTAGTTATTTTGATAATTTAGGATAGCAATTTACGTTTATTTTGCATCATAGATCATAGCTTCATATTCTCATTTTATAGGTTGTCATTTGACGATCATAATGCAACTGAGAGCATACCTAAAATCCTTGTAATTAGAGATCCATAGAATGATCTTAAATTCTTTCATTTTGAATTGCTTAACTAGTTAGATTTAATGATTTGATTCAAAAGTATGTCAAATTAATATTTTATGAAGGTTTGTGACACTCAAAACACACACACACACAAATGGCGCCCACCATGGGGCCCGATGCCCTACATGTTAACATCATTTTTAAAGTTGTTTTTGAAAAATTGACCTTGCAGATCACATTTGAGCAGAAGAAGTCCGCATTTGAGTAGAGGAAGTTCACATTTGAGTAGAATAAATTTGCATTTGGTCTCTGAAGTATCTCATCTGGTATCTGAAGTATATCATCTGGTCTCTAAAAGTTCGCATTTGGTCTCTGAAAGTTCACATTTAGTCTCTGAAGTACATCTCATACTGTCTCTATTGTATCTCATTTGGTCTATGCTATGGAACATCAAAATTTGTTACATAATTTGATAATTTGCAGACTATTGATGTTTTGACGACTTGCAGATAGCTAAGGGGATCAAATTGAAGAAAATAATTCATAAAATTACAAGGTTCCTACATTCTAACATTGTTTCTTCAAGTGTTTGTAGAATTGACATTACAGATTCTCAGAAATCAATAAAAATATGTTTTCAACTTATGTAAACAATGCAAATTTTCTTTACCCCACATTCCCTTGTGGAGAGTAACTTATTGATGGAGTGAACCGAGGGACTCCAAGGTTGCAGGTCACTCAAGTGTTTGAGAGCACCTTGTGATCGCTCACATTTCAGTATTGAAGAGCAACTATGTCAAAGTGTCCCTCAAATTAAGCAATTAAAATTTAGTAAAATCTAGAGGTTGGATGATCCATCCTAAAAATGAAGATATCACAACGTTCCTCTTTAGGTAAAAGAGGTATGTGCACCTTAACATAATTTTATTGTAAATATGAAGTTCTAGGTTAAACTATACGTCATATTTTTTAACATACACAAATTTAGTTCATGGTTGGTGAGATGCATTTTAAGTTTTCCATAAGCAAAAACTTAGTTCATGATTTGTAAGATGTGATTTTTCATGCAGTATAAAAGACATTTTATATTTAGTGGGGGACGATAAAACATGTTTTTTTTAATAAAGACATAATATTTAGTTCAACTAGGAATGACATATTAACAATAAAATCCTATTTCAATCCTGGAAAATACAAAAATATAATTCTAATGTATCAATGCTTCTTATTTTTTTGCCTTTTCTTTCCCTTCAACCCACTTTGTCATTGTATCAAACCCAACAATAGAAAACACCAATTCTTGTTAATATGGTAAACACGACGTATTCGTATGCACCTCTTCTAAGAGTTTTTCTTTCCCTCGCATTGTGTTTTCTTTCTTCCTATTTTCGAATGCCACATTATCCTACCTTACAACAAAAATTGCATCCCCAAATCTGAGTAAGTTTTCCATACATAGTTCTTTCAACATAAAAAGAGTTATGTGCATGTTGACATAATTTGATTATAAATTTTGAAGCTACATTGAACTACACGTCATATTTTTCAACCTACAAAAACTTAGTTCATGGTTAGTAAGATATATTTTTCTACTCATTTGATGTTACCCAAAATTGAAGATTCCATACCACAACCTTCCTCCTTGAGTAAAACACTCATTAAGTCATTCCCTACGATAACTATGCCTTTTCAAATGTCTCTTATTTGATCCATCAAACTCAAAAACTTTATTTGATAATATTTCATAAGATACAATATTGACGTTGGATTTTGATTATTCAAGATTACTTTGCAATTCCTTAGTCATGCTTCCATATACTAGAGATTGATGTGAAATTTATTTGCCCCCTCTCTAGTTCTCTCTCTTTCCCTCTAGACATGCCTCCCCTTACCCCTCTCCTCTTCTTTTCTCTCCCATCATCTCTCTATCTCTCCTGAATCCTGATCAAACCCTAACCATAATATAAACCATTATATAATCCCTAAATGTTACCATAATTTATAATAATCATAATTCTAAACCCTAAACCCTAATCCTAATCCTAAAACCTAAACCCCAATTCTAACCCCAACAATAACATTGACTGTGATACAAACCCTAACCCAAACCCCTCTCTCTGGCTAATATCTTTGGTCCATGTTGTCACAAAACTTTGCACCCATGCTTGGGGTATGACTCTCAAGAAACCTTGTGAAACATGGAAACAACCTTCAAGTGTGGGACCTTGCGCAAAGTGAGGTTGAATCTCCAAAGAAGGTCAACTTCCTTTGCAATCAGGGTGCAATGTTGAATCAACCCAACATGTCGTGTTAAACCAGAGCAATTTGCCATGTTAAAACAAGTTAACACGTCATGTTAAACCAACTTAACACCTGAAAACCTACTGCTAACCTAGCCTAACAACTTTTAGGGAAAAGGGAAGAAGGATTATAGGAAAGTAAATGAGATGATGCACCAAATTGAAAACCTACTTAGCAACTGAAAAACCTACTGCTAACCTCTTGTACTATCAGATAGACAAGATGTCACTACAGATATCCTCAATGAGTAATTGAAACAAGATCGTTGATGAAGAATTATATTTAGATCAGATGGCTAGAAGAAAACCCCACAACCTATTGACCTTCATGGGGACGTCGAGTCTTTATATCCTTTTGTATATATTCCTTGTGTGCCTTGGAAACATGCTCCTTTCTACCTTATCTCCAATGGGATGTGGGGAACAAAAACCTCCTTTCTCCCACAGGCCTGCATTCTAACATGGGAAGCATTAGGTAGCACCATGGGGGTGCAGGACACAAAGTTTAGGGGGATAACAAAACATATTAGCAACAAATCTTTGCATAACTCAAGTTAGCAAAAGATTTTGAAAAACCTTACAACCTATTGACCCACGTGGGGACACAAGGTCCTTATATCCTTTTGACACACTCCTTCCTACCTTATTTCTCCATAGGGCTATGGGAAAAAAACCTCTTTTCCCCCACACTCATAAACTAACATGGGAAGGATTAGGTAGCACCGTGGGGGTGCAGGGCACAAAGCTTTGGGGGATAAAATGAAGTATTAGCAACAAATTGGTGGATAAAAATAGAAGTATTACCCAAAACAGGGATGTTTACCTGGTTGACCCTACATGGTAGACTCTTAACTACGGACATGTTTCGGAAAATGGGGTGTACTATGGACCCTCTCGATGTGTGTTGTGCAAAAAAGAAGGCATAGACCACCTCTTCCTCACATGCTCCTTCACAAAGAGTTGTTGGTTGTGGTTAAAAAGGAGACTCAACTGGCTTTCTACTGACCCCCTTCAATTGATTGACTTCCTTAAAGGACGGCGTCGTCCTTCCTACAAAGACTCATACAACTATATCTGGGTCATTGTTCCATCATTCTCCTATGGGAAACCTGGAAGGAGCGAAATAGAAGGATCTTTAGGGATACTGAATTACCCTTGCCTCAATTTCTTAATTAATGGGAAGCAGCTATTATGGAAGTAGTTAATAATAGGAACGTTTAGGGCAATCATCCAACTACATTTACTTCGCAGGACGAGAGAGCTAGAAATCTATGGACCAGTCTCAAGATCCCTCCTCTAGACCATAACCCGAAATCCAACACCGCCAAGCTTCGACAAGAATGTAAATGGTCTCGACTTGCTCCTGGGTGGTGCAAACTAAACTTTGATGGGACAGCTAGAGGCAACCCGGGGGAAGCAGGCATTGGGGCCTGTATCCATAATAGTGATGGGGAACTGGTTGTCGAATTGGCTGAACCGATAGGTATCCAATCCAACAATGTGGCAAAATTCTTAGCCCTTATTGGTGGTTTAAAGGTTAGTATACAATTGGGTATAGACAAATTAGAGATTAAAGAAGACTCGGCTTTAGTAATCAATGTCATTAGGAAAGGAGAGACTCCTAGCTGGCATCTTAATGGTTACGCAAAACCGGCTGTGGGGATCATTCAACTTCTAGGACATTATACTATAAATCATATCTACCGCGAAGGTAATTTGGTGGCTGATAAGCTAGCAAACTTGGGGGCTGATAAAAATACGACTGGTATTGGTTGAAAGCATTTGTTTTACTAACCCAATTTTAGGCTCTTATATGATTCTAAAATTATTAATGATCCTTATTATTTATTCTCAATTACTAACTTGTTTCCAAGATAGATATGGTATGATGTCAAATGTGAAGGGTTGGTTTGGCAAAGTATCGTGGTTACTACGTGAATATGAGGAACTATGCTCGAAGGAACTTTTATCACACTAAATGTATTATCACACTTAATGTAATTGTTGTAAATATCACACTAGATGTATTTGTATAGCTCGCAGGAGCTTTTATGTACCTATAAATAAATTCAATCTGGACTACCAGGGTCCCACGCAAGACCGGAGGTTTTCTTGTAAATATGACGTGTTGACCCTTGTGTGATAAAGTTTAGCCCATAAAGTGCACATATGGTCAGACCTGCTACCCTAACCATTGTATATCTTCTATTCTGTCCTATCTTACATATCAAACAGCCCCACGCTTGACTATCCATCTAACATGGCAATGCAAGCAAGTAAGAAGATATCATGCAAAAAACCTTGCTGCTAATCTCAATAATGATATCATGGATGAAAAAGAATGGCAGCTTGGCAAGACATTAATTTTTTCAAAGAGACTGTGTATCGTCTTAATGTCAGCTTGAGCAAGGAATCCATCAACAATGATGAAGCCCCAATATGGCTGAGTGGGGCGTTGACAAACCAGACACCTACTTGAATGGTTTTCATGATTTCAATTGATTGCCATCACTGGAATTACAGGTCTGATGTCATCAAGAGCTATTAATTTGCAAGAATTAATGAACAATTAATTAAAACTAGCAGAAGAAAGAGCAGAGGAAGATAGAAACAACAGAAGATACAATATTTTATTCATTAACATATTACAAATATAATACTGTTTAAGACTCAATATTTCTCCTATAATTATGCTAGTTTGTTCGACAGCAAACTAAGGCTCTTGACAGAGAACAAACTAGAAGGCCTACAACTCATTCTCAAACTCATATGACACATAAACAGCTTCAGTACAATTCAGTTCTGAATTATCTCTAACACAATTCACACTGTGTACAAGCACTCTGCTTTGTCTACCAAGAAAATGAAAAACCATCGCTTGTTATTGACTAGAGATAAACAGATGGATAATTTGTATTCCCATTATTGTGATGCCACTAAAGATGGATATTTCAAATGCTTGAGAGCTACAGAGCAGAATCTATTGCAATTGTTAAGTTTGGTAGATCAAGCAAATGTGGTCACCTAAGATGTTTCTGGCAGCTACTGAACATTACAGAGGCAGTTAAACACTGCACCTTGCAAGAGCCGTGAAAGTTACATCATCTACGTAGAGGCTGAAATTCACATGAAAATCAGACATATCAAAAGACTAATTTGTTGTTTGTTGTCAAGGGCAAGGACAGAACTCCTCTAACTACAAGCAAGAAGGTGGGAGATGGCATCACTAATTTAAAGTTTAAACTGCAAACAAACGTAGTTATTATACACAACTAGCTCTCTGAGGCATATCAGGCTATAAAATGGCAAATCAGTACTACAAAGAGCACTCCAACAACCAAGAATAAAAATCCAAAACTAGCATAGGATCTTTGATCTTTGATTTGAAAAAAAAATCCAGTTGCGCAAATGACAGGAGTCAAGGCAAGGGCAATACATAATGCAGGTCAGACATCTGGCACAAGTTTTACACAGGCTGGTAACAGAAAATTATAGCCATTGACAACTCAGGAAATCCACCTCATTACCATAACCAACATTTCTTGTCCCCTTGTCATCTACCAGGAAGCTCAGACAATGAGTTGCTAAAAAGACGATACAATCTAGATTGAGAGGGCAAAAATTGCAGTCACAAGAGTAATGCTGAGCTTTTAATTCGAAAGCATGTGGAATGTGTGAGATCAACAGGTTAGAGGCAAACAAACGTTAACAATCAACAATCTCAGATGAAACATTTACAAAATAATTCTGTACGTTGTTCTGTCTTAAGAAAGATTAAAGCAATTCAAGGGTACAATTTCCAATGCTATTTTGCCCTAGAAAAAGGGATGTCAATTTGTTACTGTTCTGGTTGTGTTGTGTGGCCCATCCTATTCAAATATGCCATGTTATAAGGTAGAATAACAAATGGAAACTAAAACATTATAAAATTGTAGGCAAAGACAATCTATAAAAATCTATTAGCTGGTAAAATTAGACAACTCAGAAATTAAGAAAATGTTTCGGAACTCTATTTAGCTAACTCTAATCAGACTTATGAGATGACCTCCCACATTCCATTTTTTAACCAACAAACAAAAACAATTACGCCTTAATTCCTGTAATCTAAATCTTAACTCTCATTAGATATCCATGTATATCAATTACATTCCAGCCAGCAAAAGCTAATAACCTAAGTTGCCAATTCGGGTGCGGATGTGGGGGGTGTGAGAATCGGATGTGGATGCGCGAAATTTTTTTTTTTTTGGGGTGGGGGGTTTGGATGCGTTTATCTGTGTGTGTGTGTGTGAGTGTGTGAGTGTGTGTGTGTGTGTGTGTGTGTGCACGCGTGTGTGCGTGTGCAAAGAAATGCAAGAAATATAAAAAATTAAATTATTTGATAGTATGATACTTCATCATTGATCAAGATAAATATTACTCCTATATGCAAGAAGTTGTGATGTCCCCGTTTGACATAAGGATTTAATAATAAATAAGGATTAAATAATAAAATATATATATATATAAACAATAAATTAAATAAATAAATAATATAACTATAATATAAATAATATCATATAATAATAAATAATAATAGATCATATAATATCATGTAATATTAGATAAATAATATATTTTAATAATTTTAATATTAATATGATGATAATTAAAAATATAGTAAATAATAAGTGGTCTATTCTTAGCCACTACAATACCTTATAGTTACGGATTATGAATAAATGAGATAATTATATTTGAAATACTATATTAGCCAAAGGAAATGCGATATTATATACATCAACTATACAGTCGAGAGCCAATCAAACTACAAGGCCTATGCCTTGGTCTTGGACGCAACCAGGAGATTTCAAATCCAGACTGAGATTGTGGTCAAAAACACCATACAAGGAAGACACAAAGAGGCAAGGAGAAGGACGCGAGACCAGAGGAAAACAAATATGATTATAAAACACATGTTAAAATGATTATAAAACACGTGTTTAAAGTTATTTTTTTCATTTTAACGTCAAACTTGACGTTTTCCTGCCCAGATGCGCGCAGGATGCTGGCAGGAAGCTCATCCTGGGCCTGTGGATGCCCTCTGGATGTGTTGTAACGCATTCAGAGGGCATCCACAGGCCCAGGATGAGCTTCCTGCCTGCATCCACCACGCATCCAGCTCTGCCTCCGCATCCGGGGTGGAGGGAGAGCATCGACTTAGATTATAACGATTGACTTATCCTCAACTGTTACTATATGTAGATGAATGCAAGCACAACATTTTGGACAAGAAAATTAGGATCTGAACACTTCGTGAAAATGATTTGAAATGCCAAAAGTACACCATGCAAATAATTAGATACACTTGTCTACCATGTGCATAGAAACCTATATCAATTTTAGTACTTGACTGCCAGCAACTGGAAAAATGCTATGTTACCTGAGTTTCCGAGAGGGGACAGCGGGGGATGGGGGAATGCATTTTGGAGACCCCAATTTTTTGGGCCATTCTTGGGGACAGCAGGCGACGACTATATCAAAAAAGAGGAAAAAATTCAAATATATAAGGAAATTTGAAATATCAATAATATGACATTGATAAAGCATGCATGTATACAATTATAGAAACTTGATATATAACATTTGTGTTAGATTGACAGTTCAAATAAGACTTGAAGTCAAACAAATTAGCAAAACTCAAACCTTAATTCAAATTGCTTTAAAAATTCATTATCAATATGCAAGTGATATTAAAAAATAGCAAACAAGATACAACAAAATGCCCAAAGGCTACAAGTCTGACGTTCAATTACGATATGAAAATACTAAAAAAGAAAGTACACTTCTGCCCCTAATCTGCATCTCTAAATACTACATAAAAAACGGAGTTCCAAGTCAAACCCTGCTGCTAGCTACAATATATTTTTTTACAAACATAAAATTAAATCAAATGCAGAAAAGGGGTTATTTTCCCCATATGGTGACCTGAGGAGTGAAGGCCAGCCAAAAAGAAATAAAATATAGTTTTTTTAATCATTTTGAGTTTTTTTTGCTTTAAACAAGTGCAGGGAAAGTGGGGACAGCTGGGCATCCTTGGGACAGTTGGGGGACATCACTGGCTATTACATTGGAGGCTCTCATAAAAGGGGCTCATTTTTGCCATTTCAAATCAGATGTTCATATTCATAATAAAAGAGCCCTAGATCTCTTTCATATTCATAATAAAAGAGACTACTGTTGGAATATGTAATCCATCCACCACCATTAGCCACTCCCCGACATCCCCCATGTTTCCAGGGCATTTCCTGTGATCTACTGAGTTTTGGGGATGGCTAAGGGATGTCCCCGATATGTTCCCCCATTCCCGGGACATCCCAAAAACGGGGATGCATCAAAAAAGGCCAGGGGATGCATCCCCGGATAACACTGCAAAAATGTACTATAAAATGTGTATGATAAATTTCAGTTCATATTAACAATTTTCTATGAATCATTACAAAACTAAATTGACCAAAGAATTGTGCAATTCAAAACGCAATAATAGATACCTTTATAGAATGAACAAGATAGTTTCGGTCCACTGGTAAGTGACTATTTTACTTTCACTCATCAGATCCTCTATTATACCAACTTGTTACTAGATAAAAGGGAGAACTGGTGATTATATTATTTTCTGAACAAAATTTTCCATCAGTTAATTCCCAAGTCATAATTTCCATGTCCATGTCTATGTTTGGCAAAAAAAGTTAAAACAAAATCAGAACAAATTCATTGGCCAATAAAAAATGGTTAAAAATTCATGATAAAGTCCTAAGTATATAAATCTGTGTATTTTATTATCTTTATTTAAATAATAAAAATGCAATAAAATAAAAAAAATTATAAACTAAAATAAATTTCCAATTATGATTAAGTTAACAAATTAAAACAAGTTTCTAATTTATGATTAATTTAAAAAAAATTAAAACAAAATTTTACAAAAAAAGAAGTCTAGAAGCATAAAATATTATAAAATTTAAATATTAATAAATTGTTTTTATAGTAAATGACAGTTATAAATTTATAAAGGCCATGCTCTTTACATTGTAAAACTTACTTGATTTTTACATCTGAAATGGCCAGTTTCCAAAAGCCCACGCATCTATTCTTAGGGGGGTAGCGAACAAAAACCCTGATAGATATTGTCCTTCCATCAACCTACTATCACCCAAGATAATATATATACATGGCAGAGAGTATAGACCAAAGATAGAAAATTGAGACATGACCATAGCTGTGTAATACATTTCCGCTTCATCATCAAGGCGTTCTGAGATTAGAGCGTTGAGCCAGGACATACATTTTATGACAACCAACCCCATGGTCTATTTGAGAAACTCTGAGCCACATGATGCCTTCCTCCTTGAAAACCTCATTCTGTGGGAGCCCAATGCTGATAAACAGGCTCCAGTGCCTGCTTACCACTGTTGTTTACCAGCAAAGTTCCATCATTGGCAGCATTCCAAAACTATAGGTTACAACTACAATAAGATCATCCAGGCCTCCAAAAACTTGGCTCTTAATTGAGTTCCAACTCTTTTGCCTCTCTGAGATCCAATAGAACAGTGACAAACATAAGGAGATATCAATATTTACCTGGTAGCGGTAATAAGCGACCATGAAAACCCACTAGACTTCATGTACGAGCAATCAACACTTTGTTTACAAACCTTCTTCAGCCTCTTCTCAGAAATTCCACTCAAGAAAGCCATTTGTCATTAGCTACAAACTAGTCTTATAGGTGTGTCCATGGTACTCCTTGAGGATACTGAGGGTTTGAGTTATTCAACAAACAGGGCTTTTAATTTACAAATTAACTCACTGCACTCAATCATAGTTCCCATTGTCCTATGGCTTTAGCCAGAACTAGAGATATTCCCTGTCTGGCACAAGGCTAAATCTCACAAATCTTTGAAATGTTGAATCACCAGCTCTAAAATCTACCCAACCCTACCATTAATTATTATCCTCCATTAATGCTTGATCGGCCTTGATTTGCCTTAGTTGTTAGCCAAATCTCAACGGGCTCTTCATCTTATGTTCTAGATTTTGCCAAGGCTCAACCTTGGAGTTTATAGTACATTCCTCATTCATGTCTATTGCAGAGCTAGCAAGAATGACAGCCTCTTTGTTGATCTCTCTGTAGATATGTTTGATAGTGTAATTCTCCAATAAGTCCAAGAGAGGCCAAAAATTCTGAAGAATGTTATTGATTTTCCAATTTGGCAATTTTCTCTTCTTGATTGTATTAATAATTGCCATTGAATCTCCCTAATTTCAACTCTTTTACTCCCATATGTATTAGATATTTGCAAACCAAGGATAAGGACTTGAGCTTTAGCCTCATTATTGGTCCCTTCTTTGAGTCTCTATTATGTTGCTCTACAAATATTTCCCCTCTTGTCTTTTATAATGCATCTCTCTCAATACTCCCAGATTTCTTCTTTAAGCTCCATCAAAATTCATCTTTGACCATTCTTGAGAAAGGAGACTCCATCGCAATCCTTCTCTAAGTATTGTAGAGTTAACTCGTTCATACCCATTAACAAGGGAATTTAAATATTAATAACTACAGACTCGTATAGATATCTTAAATAAATCTATCTAAAGAAATGCCGAGAGATATCATTTGGAAATTTTATTTTACTTCAAACAAAAATATTTATATTTTATTGTATCTACATTTGTTTTTCTGGGCACCAACATAAATTTTTTATTTTAATTTCTAAAAAATTTGATTATTTATATCTCCAAAACTTATAATTTTGACGAAGTCATCTTTTATTTTTATGTGGTGTTTATTCTATTATGTTTATAATTAATATTGAAATTTTGACATGTAGATGGTTGTCAAATTTAAGCCAAAAAGATAATTGTTAACATTAACACACTAACGCCATCACACTCCACCCTTTGCTGCCATTGTAGAATGCCTCTCATCATTAATAAATTTTAAAACCTAGTGAAAACAAATAATTATTATTTAAATAATCATAAAGCACTACAAAGTAAAATTTGAAAACTAATTTAAGACTATCAAAAATAAAAACTTAAGAAAATAATTAAATTTTCTAACACTTGATAAAATGTGTAATATTCCCCATTAAAATGATATGAGAGAAACGGTTAGAAAGGAAGAACTAGTTTTATCATACTTTGGCTGGTGCTTCAAGAGGAAACCTGAGTCTCGCAAAACGAGGGTAGGTGCGATTATCTAAATTCTAAATTTTAAAACATGGATGGTGGGTTTGTTCAAGGTGGTTCTCTCTTTCTAGACATACACTAACAATGAAGTGGAATGGCAAGGAGTGGCAGTTGGAATTGAGCTTGCCTCATCCTTAGGTGTTCGATATTTGGCGATTGAAGGTGATTCTTTAGTTGTGATAATGGACTAGGAAAAGACTTTTTCTGGAACTAAAACTCAAAAGGTTTTGGAGGAAGCATAATCCTTATACCATCCCTTTGAGTTAATTGTGTTCTCATATTGTTTCCAAGGAGACAACTATGCAATGGAATTGCCAACCATTCATGGAGGGGAGCAAGATCCACTAACGACTATGTTTTGCAACGATACTGAATCTTGGTAGGGTTTAGAGGAGTATTTATTATACAAACCTCCCTTAGCTTTTGTTGGCAATTATGATGAGGGCGCATAGCACTCCCTTTGCCTTTGGTAGCATGTGTTTATTATAATGGCTCGTCAATGGGAAGTTTGAAGGATGGCTGAACCATTTTATTTGGTAGCTTCATGTGTTATGTGCTAAGTTAGGCTTTAATGTGAAATCTCTGTTTATGATGGCAAATTGAAGTCTGTGTGCATGTATTCCTTGCTAATTGCTGTGGTTTGTCCTTGGCATACTTGGTTCTGCAAAGTGAGGATTTGCTAAGGTGGCTCCTCCTGTTTATTTTGGCTTTTCTTTGCCGTGATTCACAGACAACAAATTCTTGAAGCCACAGGATCCCTATCTCCATAGTCAGGTATCAGATAAGCACTTAAGCACGGTCTTAAATTATCTGGAAATGGCACTCTGGATTTTTGTGAGAACTATTTTGGGTAACTCGGGGATGAGGACTTCATGTCGTCCCAGGTCCAGGGCTTTACATAAGGAAAAATTTTGTGTAAAGTGGCAAAGTAGTGCTGTTAGTGAAGCATCATGCTTGGATCCAATGTCTACAACTCTCCTTTTAGAGTGTGAAGATGAAAACCCAATTGCAGGGCCAGATGTTGCAGAGGTGATTTGGGGTGCCCATTGTCGTGATCACTTGGGAGAATTTCAATATGGCCCACAGGAGACATTGACTGCTTACAAAGAACTGCATGAATTGAAGGTTTTCTGCACAGATCTGTGAAATTGAGGTGACCTGGAGGTGTCTGACACCTTCAAGTGGTCTCCTTTGATTCAAGAAAGCTGGTTAGGGCAAAAAAAAAATACTAGTAAATTGTCCACAGGGTGAAATTCCAGGTGTTTGGTGCACTGGCTCAAGGTTCGTCATCTAAAGCTCGTGAAGATGATTTGAATGTGGTGGCAGTTCAGGATTTGACAAATTAGGCTGTTAGTGTCTGATATTGCTAATGGTGCGGAATCCGGATGACTGGGGATTCTGCTACACTCCCTGTACTGCTCTTTTTTTCTGCAGGAAATATGGTTGTCTCAAGATTTTTTGGTTGAATGGTGTTTGCTAGTTTGCTTGGTTCTGATGTTTTCATGATCTAGCCTTTTAGTTGGGCTTGGGTGGTCAGTTGTGTCTATAAAGCCAGCTGTAATTTTAAACCCCCCTATAAATCCTCCAACTAATCAACCAAAAATATTTTTTTTGAATGTCTTGGCCCTTGGGTTTTCACAGATGAAAGTTACACTTATTATAGTTGTAAAACCTCTACTCCTCGGCAAGGTCCTCTATTAATCCCCCACTAATGAATAAAAAATAAAATAAAGTGTATAAATATAAAATATTGAATATAAAAATATAATACAATAAAAGACATTAATAAATTAAGATACTTACATATAAAACCAAAGATAGCAAATTCAAACAAACTATCATAAATATGTATAACTTTATAAAAGTTTTATTCATTAATAAAGATTTCAAAAAATTGAAATCTAAAACCTATCAAAATTGAAATCTAAAACCTATCAATTTATTCTAGGACATGCAATGTCCCCTCTCTGAAATAGAGGAAAAAAATAAATAAATAAAACTAATTAAATTAAATAATAAAATTTAATTATAATTATAATTATGGTTAAACGATAAAATTAAATTATAAAAATACCTAAATAGATAAATAAACTATAATATAATATAAGATAGAGCTGGAGTGAAGACAACTAATACCGAATAGATTGAAATAATGAAGAACAAATATAAATCTAACATGGTGTGATCATATTAATCTTAGTAGCCAATAGGGAGCGACTAACAAGCAGTAACCATAAAGGCTGCGATCAAAGACAGATTCATATACAAGTCAGCAACAAAATGCCACGTAGGTTATCAAACAAGACGGTTTGCACAACTCCATACAAGCGGCTGAAGACACGCAGCTATGGGCCAAACCACTTAATGATTAAGTGAGAAACTATTAATTAAGACTGTTCAATTAAAGATATAAGAACGTCTAAAAATCCAGCGAGCACATAAATAATACAAGAATATCTCAATCGAAAAGGGGTGTGATCTTACTTATCAAAATCTGCAAATTAATTAGTAAACACTTCCTTATAAGGTGTGGCTCATATAAACAATGGTTACTAGTTCAAAAGGGTGAGTTATGAGAAACACGCCTCTACGAATACCACCTTTTCCCACCGGGCAAGGTATATACAAAGGTGGATGAACACATTTCAAAGGGATCATCCAGCAGAAGAAATATTATACAAAAGAAAATCAAACACAGCAGAGAATTATATCGAGTAAGAACAAGAAAGGTGTCAGCATCATTCACAGTCAGCAATAAAATAGAGACACGAGAATCGGCATACCCATAATACGAATCAAACAAACAAAGAAACGGTTCCCAGTCACCCAGCAGTAAGTTTTGAACCAAGAAGGGAGATTAAAGCATTGTAGAAGTTCGGGATTTATCTCATTGTAGCAGACTTCCTATATACAGAGCCTCATAAAATAAGAATACAGTTACTATACATTCCTGTGTATCACCTTCAATACACTTATTCGTTGCAAATTAAAGAATTGGGTATAAGTTATAGATAGAAAGAAGTCCCTTGCAATTTGGATTCAGTCTACACCCTAAGAAATATAAGGGGACATTACAGCAAGTGGCATTGATAATTGTCATTTAATTATCAATTACATAAGTTCTCAGTAAAATCATATATTGTAATTCATAATAAGTATAAGGAATCCAATTGAGTGTCCTATAATTCTATGTTATCCTAGAAGGGGACATTACAAGTGGTATCAGGTCGTGTTCCTGCCAGCCTGAGGGGAACTAGTTAATGCAACCTAGCCAACGAGCATTAGGGCTCTAGAAAGGGAAAAGGAGAAAGGTTACCTCCCAGAAAAATACAAAGACCCTTCAAATGGAGTTGAGGCCTTTCATGGAAAGAAGTGAGAAAACAAATGAAGCCATGCTCCAAGTGCTACAAAACATAAGCACCATCTTAAGAACCAACCAAGGGAATGGTGGGAATGAAAATTCTAGCCAATCCGTAAGTGATAATGGGACTACCTCAAGAACAACCCCTGAAACATTCTTGCCTCCCTTCATACCTAGGGAAAGGCCTCCAAGGGAAGATGAAGAGGTTAATAATCCAAACATGGGAGAACTCACCATATAATATCTTAAAATTGACCCTGAGGCAAAAAGGAGCATCCCCTTTGCAGCATATTGTGAAGGCAAGATGAAAACCATTTCTAGAAGAAGAAATAATCACCCAAACCAAGATATTCAAAACAAAATAAGAAAGCTAAGCATTCCTAACTTTAATGGATCAGAAAAAAATACAGCACAAGCATGGTTATAAAAACTAGAAACATACCTCAATCTCTGCCTCATGACAGAAAAAGATGCCATCACATTTGCCATATTACACTTGAGAGGAGTGGCACATGATTGGTGGCACATGGCTTAATTACCCAATACCACAAAGGTATAAAGAGCTATGATGTTTTCAAAAGAAGACTTATTGAAAGATTTGATCAAAGTCACCCCCAAAAGCACTTTAAGGAGTTAACAAGGATAAGGCAAAACGGAACTCTCGAAGACTATATCGCGATATGCTATCCGTTATGGTTCTCAAAACATCCAATGAAAGACTCACTTACATATTCATAGAAGGGTTGTCAGATAACATACGAGGATTGGTGAGTGCCTTGGACCCTCCTACACTTCAAGATGTGATCCTTAAGGTCACACGTCTTGATGATGCCCAAACAAGTGAAAAGGGGAATTTTAAACACGTGACATCTAAAGATAGAAATTTTTACAATAAAGATCATAAAAGGACATTTATCCCTCCCTAAAGAGAGACGTGATGCAAGGATAGAAACTTTGTGTTTCCGTTGCAAAGAAAAGTGGAAGCCGGGACACAATTGTGAGCATGACAAGAATAAAGGAGAAAAAATATGTTACAAGTGCAGAGATGAATGAAGGCACGGACACATATGTAATCCAAGGGACCTCAAACAGAAAAACTTGTGCTTCAGATGTAAAGAAAGATGGGAGCCAGGGCATAAATGTGGGAGGAGAAGCCAAGCCCATGGAATAGAAGCAATATCCAATAAAGAAAAGGAAAAATAGGGAGAAGAAAACCCAAACAAGAAAACAAGGTGCGATGAAGGAAGTCTTAATATCACCCAATCAAAGGAAGAAGGGACAGCAAACAAATGGAGCTTTATGGAGGAACAAATCTAGGGATTACAACACCCTTGCAAATTATCCACACAATAAAAGTTGTAATATGTCAAATTGAAATTTTTTCCATAGAATGTAACAAAAAACATGGAATTGGATATACCAAATGGTTAAGTTAATGTTTCTAACCTAGTTGGTTAGATTACTCCAAGAGATGCATCTGGTCCTAGTTGGACATTCTTATCTCTTGTGGATTGATTACTCCAAGAGATGGATCTTGTCCTAGTTGGACGTTCCTGCATCTTGTCGATTGATTACTCCAAGAGATGGATATCATCCTGGTTGGACGTTCCTGTCTCTTGCGGATTGATTACTCCAAGAGATGGATATTGTCCTAGCTGGACATTCCTGCCTCTTGTGGATTGGTTACTCCAAGAGATGGATCTAGTCCTGGTTGGACGTTTCTGCCTCTTGAGTTAAGGTTACTCCAAGAGATGGATCTAATCCTTGTTGGACGTTCCTGGCCCTTGTGGATTGGTTACTCCAAGAGATGGATCTAAACCTGGTTGGAGGTTCTCGCCTCTTGTGGATTGGTTACTCCAAGAGATGTATCTAGTCTTGGTTGGACATTCTTGCCTCTTGTGGATTAGTTACTCCAAGAGAGGGATCTGGTCCTAGTTGGACATTCTTGCCTCTTGTGGGCCAAGTGAGCCATATTTACATAAATGTTCATGTGTATGCTTGTGTCTGGATATATTCACGTGTCTACTTCGTGTATGCTCCATGTCTTCATGCATGTTGATGTTATATAGCGTCGGGACTTATCTTTCTCTTGAAGGCAAATCGCTTGTCCAAGAAATGAGAAGGGTCTTGCATTTGGAAATTGAAAAGACTTGCATGGAGATGTGAAGAGACGTCCATTTGAAATGAAGAGACTTGTGCTTGGAATGTAAAGAGTCTTCAATTTTGAAGATGAAGAGTCAAGTCTTCTATATATTTCTTTGTCTTGTGCATTGGTCAGGTGTTAGTCATGCATTATACTGTTGGTTTTGTGTGTAGTAGATGCATTGCTGGTTCAGATTGGAGCATTGTACACAAATCTCTATTATTTTATCAATAAAGCATCATTTCTTGTGTGGCTGGGTGTTTCCCCTCAAGTTGGAGGGTTTTCCCAGGATAAATTATGTGTCTTTGTATTCATTATTTGATCTTTTGCTGCTTATTTCAATCCTGGTATGAAAACATTAACATGGTATCTGAGTGGGTTTAAGCTAGCATTTCATGGCATCTATATGCAATGAATGTGGATGTTCATTCAGTACACGGATCAAGGTCTGATATGTTCTTGAGTACTGATTTGCATATAGTTCCGGGCAGTGATCCATAACTTGCCGCAGGTTGTGTGAGTTTTGACAACCCGCAGGCTGAGTAGAGCTGGACGGGTTTTCATGACACGTCAGGTCATGGGCCATGACCCGCCGAGTTCGTGGACTATGACCCAACCGGCGGCAGTCACGGCTGCCCAATAAAAAAAAAGCACTTTTTCTTATTTTTCTTTTATATTTGCTTTATAATTTGCCCTAAAAGGCATTCTATTTGCTTGTTATGAGAAGAAAAGAGGAAAATTGAGAGAGGAAGAAAAACAAGAGGCCATAGGTTTGCAACCAGCAGGGAAGAAGAGCATCAAGGAGTACACAAAATCACATCGGGGAGGCATAGGTTTGCATTGAGAGCATCAAGGAGTCCATAACAGTTGTTCCAAGACTTCTCAACTCATTTGAAAGAGGTAAGTGTTAAATTTTGTAGATTTTGTTGATTTTTTTTGTATGTTTATGGATTTTCCATTTTTTTAAATTTTTTGATGTTTAACTTTCCAAATCTTGAATGTTTTCTATTAAAATATAAATTGCATACTTCAATGAGAGAAGTAGAACAATGGCAAACCCTTGATTTTTTTAAGAAAAAAATGTAAAGATGATTTACAATTTTTTCTAAAAAAATGTAGGGTTTGCTGATTTTTCTAAAATACAATGCACAAATTTGTAATTTTGTTCGTAATTTTGTCTTATTGCAGCAGCCTTCAAGTTTTGAAAACATTAATTCTTCAAAATGCCTCCAAAGTGTGAATCTTGGAAATATACTGAAGAGTTTCTTGGTAGACAAAAAAACCAAACAAAATGCATGTTTTGTAAAGAAATTTATCATGGTGACATCAATAGGTTTAAATACCATATTGTCGGCATACCTGGCAATGATGTTGACCCATGTTTAAAGGCAACTCCCGAGGTAATTCGCTTATGTTATGTCCGGTTAGAAAAATATGAAGAAAAGGAAACTAAAAAGAGGCAACGGGATAAATGCTATTGGCTCCCATTCATCCGCAGCCGCATCCACAGCCACAATCGCATTTGCATTTGCATCCACATCTGTAGGCTGTGTTGGAGAGGGTTCTTCCATGCGTCTCTTTCATCCTAGTGCTAGTGCTTCTACTGTTGCTCCTTCTAGTGGGACTATTACCCTTGGCCCTAGAGTCCGAAAATTGAAGTTGGACAATTATTTTGTGCCACGCACTACCCCTGGTGCACAACCCTTGCTTGAGAGCATGGGTTGGAACAAGGAGGTCCATGATGCTGCACGCAAACAAATTTGCAATTTTTGGTACTTTTGCAACATTTCATTTGTTGTAGCCAGGTAATTCTTTTTATTTGATTGCTTTAAGTTTAAAAATAAAATTTTAAAATTTATAGTTTGAAGTTGAACTATGCTTTGTCTAGTGATTAATCATAATCTATTTGTGACAGGTCTCCTCATTGGCAAGGCATGATAGATGTCGTAACCATTTGTGAGGTGGGCTTTAAAGCCCCTGCTGATTTGAGTTAAGTGCCCCCCTCTTGTTAGAAATGGTTAATGATATGAAAGTTGAGCTAGAGGACCACAGCCAATCTTGGAGTCAAAAGGGTTGCACCATCATAACAGATGGTTGGTAGGATAGGAGGAATAGGACACTCCTAAATTTTCTTGTTTCCTGTGGAGGTGATTGATCATTTTGCTTTCCTAAATGCATTGAATAATTTAATTTTGATTTTGATTTGTTGATTGATCCATTATAATTGATAATTATTTTGCTTTATTTCAGGATCCACCATGTTCTTGAAGTCTATTGATGCTTCCTCACATGTGAAGAATGCCACATACTTATGTGAGGTTATTGAGGAAGTTATACATGAGGTGGGGGAAGAAAATGTAGTGCAAGTGGTGACGGATAATGTAGCAAGTTATGTTGTTGTAGGTAAACTTTTAACTTCTAAGTTTTGATGGAGAGTTATTGATGAATTTATTTAAAATTTTCTTAACACATCTAGATTCTAAACTTCTAATTAATTTAAAATTGTTGCAGGTAAACTTTTTATGGAGAGACACTCACAAATTTTGTGGTCTCCATGTGCGGCTCTTTGCCTTGACCTCATGTTAGAGGATATTGGCAAGCTTGAATGGGTCAAATCATGTGTTGATAAGGCCAAAAACATTTGCAAATTTATCTACAATCATGCATTGGTCCTTAGCATGATGGGGCAATACATGGGGCAAAAGGAGTTGGGTCGTCTTGGTATCATGAGATTTGCCTCAAATTTCCTCACACTAAAATCCTTGTTAAAATCAAAGGCAGCTTTGAGACGCATGTTTGTTGGTGAGGAGTGTACTGCTTCATCCTATGCTACGACCACTGCAGGGATGGATGTGGCAAATTGTATTTTTGATGTGCCAGGTTTTTGGACCCCTTGTGCAGAGATCATGCAAGTAAATAATTTTTTGTTTTGTTTGCAACTTTGCAATTTTTCTTGTTTTAAATTTTTAATGCACACTTGTGACTTTACTGTTTTTTTTAACATTATATGCAGGTCCCTGAGCCCCTCGTAGTTCTCCTACGAGTTGTTGATGGGGAGAAGCCCTCTATGGGCTACATATATGAGGGCATGGATAGGGCCAAGGTGGCCATTAGATCTAGGTATGCAGGAGTTGAGGATAAGTATGGCCCCATTTGGGAGATCATTGATAGGAGAAGACAAAACCAGCTTCACAGGCCCATCCATGCAGCAACTTATTTCCTCAATTCTTTATTTTGTTTCCTTGATAACTTCAAGGCAAATGAGGAGGTTCTTAGTGGCCTATATTCAGTGATGCAAAAGATGTCTAGTGATGCCACATCTACAGTGCAAGAGATAGATGCATATAAAAACTATGTTACCTGGGGACGCGTTTCCAGCAAAAATTGATCCGTCTCCGTTTCCGGGACATCCCGGAAACTCGGAAACTTCCAGAAACCTTTCCCTTGGCTGTCCCATAAAATTAATGTTTCAGTTTTGATAATTTGTTTGTTTCCACTCTCATGTGAACACTAAAGTTAAATTATTTAACATAAACATTATATGTTAAGGTTCTATAATTTATATAAGCATGCTTTATCCATGTTTTTATATGAATATTCAAAATTTCCCTATATATTTTAAATTTTCCTTATTTTTTATATAGCAGTTCCCCCTACCGTCCACTGCTCTGAGAAAAAAAAATTTGTCCCGGAAACCTGGGGTATCATAGTATAATAATGAACAAGGGGTGATTTTCGCACACAAGATGTGCAAAGACGCTAGGACAACATTGCAGCCAGGTAGAAATATATGTTAAACTTAAGATTCTTAAGTTTATGGCTTATGCATTTTGATTTTATAATCTATCCTTAAAGTTGGAAATGAGACAGATTTTTTTTCTTTTCCTTATTTCAGATAGATGGTGACAAATGTTTGGGCCTACAACCCCAAACCTTCAAAAACTTGCCATCCGTATTTTGAGTCAGCCATGCAACGCTTTTGGATGTGAGCACAATTGGTCCATGTTCGAGCACATCCACTCGAAGAGGTGTAATAGATTGTTTATGGAGAGTTGAATGATCTTGTCTTCGTTCATTACAACCTTTGTCTTAGGACCAGTCACCAGACAGATTTTGGACACTGACTCCTCTCCGATCACTCTAGCAGAGATCAATCCAGAGTCCGAGTGGCTCACCGAGTCTTCTGATCCTGTCTTCACTGAGGACCATGAGTGGGTTGACCAAGCAGATAGAGAGGCTAAGGTCGTGGCTATGGTAGAGGAGGATAAAGCACAATCAGCTGCCCAAGCAGCTGATGTTGATCACAGTGGCACCTCACAAGCAGAGACTATGGCTTGTCAGTCATCCAAGACCTACCTCAAATGCATTTGTAGGAGGCAGACAGACTACTCTGAGGTTGAGCTAGAGCCTGAGCCAAAGACTTGTTTTTGTTTACACATATGTTTGGGAACATCTGATGCCATAAATTTCATGGATTTTATATACATTTTACAATATTTATAATTTTGCGTATCTATGTTTTCTATTTCCTTCAGCTACAATTTACGTTTATACTTATGTGATGGATGTTTGTGATCAAATTAGCTTCTATTTGATAATGTTATAGTGTCTATAAGCTTTATTCAATAATGGGTGCATGAAACAAGTTTTAAATCGTAAAAAATCTCTACTTTTTTCATTTTGTTGAGTTATAGCCGAGTCATCGACGAGTCACGAGTCAAGTTGACCTTGTCGAGTCATAGGCGAGTCCGAGTCATGGAACTCCAGTTTCAGGTGATAATTGAATTGATCAATCTTTCTATGGAAGGTGGAGAACCAAACAAATTATTAGTATTGAGGGAGATATATCGTTACATGGGGAGGAAGCTTGCTATGTTGATTATGCAGAACAAGGAATTGTTGTCACCATTAGAAGCAAATCGAATACTCTTTTGTGTTTGAGAACGAAGCTGTGTGTAGCATTTGGGTTGATTCAGACAGATTTGCGCATTGGAGGTAGTATTTGCTTGTATCTGTTATAACCAGCTAGCAAGAGAGGTGTTTGAAGTGTCCAGCCCAGAGGGTATTCTCCTCTGCGGTATGGGGTTGAGTGATTTGTGATCAATTTCTTCTAAGAAGAGGAAATAAGATTCAGAGGGAGCTTGAGTGGAAAAGGGAGAATGCAAAGTGCTTTGCAGAGGATCAACAAGCTTGTGTAGCAGTATGACTGCAAAAGTTCATTGTTGGACAAACATTGGAGCCAATTTCCTAGTATTGTGATAATCAAAGCCATGAGAATGTTGCCCCTATTGAGAGGGAGTCTCAACATTCTAAGGATATTTTGTGTTTTAATGAGTTTTTTCTTAGAGGGAGAAGTTTGAGGTGCAATTCCTTGATTAATGAGTTCTCCTCTAAGAGGGAGAAGTTCAAGGTACAATCCCTTGTTAATGAGTTCTTCTCTGAGAGGGAGAAGTTTGAGGTGCAATCCCTTGTTAATGAGTTCTTCTCCATGAGGGAGAAGTTCGAGGTGCAATCCCTTGTTAATGCATTCTTCTTTGCGAAAGAAGTTTGATGTGAAAGCCCTTGTTCCACCCTCTGGGAGTAGCTATGGTGGATGTCATGTGAGAGACTCCATGACTTAGCTCGTGTTATTCACCCTCTGGGAGTAGCCATGGTGAACGTCATGTTGAGATGACGATATCACATTGAGAGAATTCATGATAAAGTTTTTGGTTTTCTCACAATGGGTGTAGCCATTGTGAAGACCATGTTGAGAGAATCCGTGACATGAGAATCTGGAAAGATACCTCCTTAGCTATAAGAGGGAGTGTCGGGAGTTATCTTTCTCCTGAAGGCGAATCACTTGTCCAAGAAATGCGAAGGGTCTTGCATTTGGAAATTAAAAGACTTGCATGGAGATGTGAAGAGACGTCCATTTGAAATGAAGAGACTTGTGCTTGGAATGTAAAGAGTCTTCAATTTCGAAGATGAAGAGTCGAGTCTCTATATATTTCTTTGTCTTGAGCATTGGTCAGGTGTTAGTCACGCATTATACTGTTGGTTTTGTGTGTAGTAGATGTATTGCTAGTTCAAATTGAAGCATTTTACACAAATCTCTATTATTTTAAATTTTTATCAATAAAGCATCATTTCTTGTGTGGCTGGGTTTTTCCCCTCAAGTTGGAGGGTTTTCCCAGGATAAATTATGTGTCTTTGTGTTCATTATTTGATCTTTTGCTGCTTATTTCAATCCTGGTATGAAAACATTAACAATGCATTTATGTGTATGCTCTGTGTTTTCATGCATCTATGTGTATGCTTTGTGTCTTCATATATTCATGCATATACTTTGTATTTTCTATTGTATACTCCGTGTGTGGCTCTACTATGGTTGATCTGTAAATAAGAGAATAACTAGAAGTGAACCAAAAGACATAAATTTGAGATCAAACAATGAAGTCAAGCTATGAGTTAAATTAATATGATTCTACAGAATGAAGAGAGAAAATTTGTCCAGAATTACAAACCTTACAATTCATAAATTTGATTTATTGACTCAAATCTTCAAGATGAGATGATATCACGGTGGCGCAATAGAAGCCACTCACATGAAGAGATTTGTATAAAAATTGTCATTGCTTGAGGAGAAGCAATTTTGGGAAAGAGCAAACTGTAATGTCCCCTCTCTGAAATAGGGGAAAAAAATAAATAAATAACACTAATTAAATTCAATAATAAATAACTATAATTATAATAAAAACTAAATAATTATAATTACAGTTAAGCAATAAAATTAAATTATAAAAATACATAAATAGATAAATAAACTATAATATAGATATGATTATGGAGTGAAGACAACTAATACCGAATAGATTGAAATAATGAAGAATAAATATAAATCTAATATGGTGCGATCATATTAATCTTAGTAGCCAATAGGGAGAGACTAACAAGCGATAATAATAAAGGCTGCAATCAAAGACAGATTCATATACAAGTCAGCAACAAAATGCCATGTACGTTAACAAACAAGACAGTTTGCACAACTCCATAATGAGCGGCTGAAGACACACAGCTATGGGCCAAACCAATTATCAATTAAGTGAGAAACTACTAATTAAGACTATGTTCAATTAAGATATAAGAACGTCTAAAAATCCAGCGAGCACATAAATAATACAAGTGTCTTAATTGAAAAGGGATGTGATCTTACTTATCAAAATCTGCGAATTATTTAGTAAACGCTTCCTTATAAGGTGTGGTTCATATAAACAATAGTTACTAGTTCAAAGGGGTGCGTTATGAGGAGACACGCCTCTACGAATACCACCTTTTCCCACTGGGCAAGGTATATACAAAATTGGACAAACACATTTCAAAGGAATCATCCAGCAGAAGAAATATTATAGAAAAGACAATCAAACACAGAAGAGAATTATATCGAGTAAGAACAAGCAAGGAGTCAGCATCAATCACAGTCAGTGATAAAATAGAGACACAAGAGAATCAGCGTACCCATAATAAGCATCGAACAAACAAAGAAACAGTTCCCAGTCACCCAGCAGTAAGTCCAGAACCAAGAAGGAAGATTAAAGCATTGGAGAAGTTCGGGACTTATCTCATTGTAGCAGACTTCTTATATACAGAGCCTCATAAAATAAGAATACTGTTACTATACATTCCTGTACATCAATTTCAATACACTTATTCGTGGCAAATTAAACAATTGGGTGTAAGTTATAGATCAAAAGAAGTCCCTTGCAATTTGAATTCAATCTAAACCCTAAGAAATATGAGGAGACGTTACAACAAGTGGCATTGATAATTGTCATTTAATTATCAATTACATAAGTTCTTAGTAAAATCATATATTGTAATTCATAATTAGTATAAGGAATCTAATTAATTGTCCTAAAATTCTAAGTTGTCCTAAAAGAGGACATTACAGAGCAACAGTCCATTGTAATTCATAATAACTTAAGTATAAGGAATCCAATTAATTGTCCTAAAATTCTAAGTTATCCTAAAAGAGGACATTACAGAGCGACAGTCCCTATAAATCTCCCGCTAATTAATCAAAGATTCAAACATAAGATTAGGTCTGTGAAAGTAAAATATAGCACTAAAAAAATATAACACAATAAAAGACATTAATAAATTAAGATAATTACGTATAAACATAAAGATAGCAAATCAAAACAAAATATCATAGATATGTAAAACTTTATAAAAAATTATTGATTAATCAAAAATTTCAAAAAAAATAAAATCTAAAACCTAAGTTACGGTTCAGGGACGGGTGCGGGTACGAGAACCTGGTCCTGGGTATGTAAAAAAAAAATTTAGGGGTTTGGGTACGTATGGGTACATGTATATATATATATATATATGCATTATATATACAAAAAATAAGAGAAATATACAGAATTGTAAAACTAAATCATTTCCTAGTATGATACTTGATCATTGTTCAATGCCAAATGCCAAAGATAAATATTAAATGCCAATTGATAGTTGAAAAATATTTGAATCAGCCATATCATGTACCCGCAGTACCCAACAAGTACCCACAGACGAACCAGTACCGGGTGCGTACCCGAACCCAGTTTGGGGCCTGTTGGTACGAACCCGATAACTGAGTCTAAAACCTATAAATTAATAAATTTTAATCAACAAAAAACCTAAAGCAAGCTTTAATAATCGCAATGCAGAAAAGAAAAATACCAGCAGCAACAATCATGGAGAAGCACTAAAAAAAATTTAATACAATAAAAGACATTAATAAATTAAGATAATTGCATATAAACATAAAGATAGCAAATCAAAACAAAATATCATAGATATGTAAAACTTTATAAAAAAGTTATTGATTAATAAAAAATTCAAAAAAACTAAAATCTAAAACCTATCAATTAATAAATTTTAATCAACAAAAAACCTAAACCAAGCTTTAATAATCGCAATGCAGAAAAGAAAAATACCAGCAGAAACAATCATGGAGAAAGAAGCACTGCAACACCTTTATCTGCTCGATCTCACAATCAACACATGGCACCAACAATCAAACTACATGTTGCTCCTTAAAATGGAAGCAACCACATAACCATACAGCAGTAAACAAATGAAAAACCCTAGCAGAATCCTAACCCTAACAGATACCCATTAAAATCCAGTAGAAGTCAAAATCCTAGCATGGAAAATTCTTCTGTACAAATTTTGGGACGATTTTGAGCAATTTTATTGGTTTTTAATTAAATTTGCCGCAATTAAGTTTTTAAACAAAGAAATTTGGCACACTCTGTTACATAGGTTAATTCAATGATTTTGATTCTATTATGATGCATACTCTCCCATGCTTGATTTTACTATTTAATATGGTTCTCAAGCAGTTTAGAGATGATGGAACATTTTTAAAAACAAACAAAATTATCCAAAGGAACAAATGCTGGTTAACAAAATAACACAAAATCAGAACAGTTATAACGATCTGCTTGCTCACAATCTGCCTTAAAATGTCTTCCAACATAAACTTGAATAGAAAAAATCACCTCCACACATCATCACACACGATCACATCGACATTAAATGATTTTCTATCGGAACAAGAGGCTCATGTAGTGGAGAACCTTCGTACAATTGCTTACCACCCAACTGATTTTAAGGCAAATCAAACAAATTGGTATGCTTATAATGTAACTTGGAATGAATATTTTACCTTCAACAACATCAAAATTAAAATACTAATCATTAAAGCAAGATGCTTATCTGATGTAAAACCTTCCAATCAGTGTGACAAGCACATTTGCAAAAGACGAGTATACTACTCCCAGAGTGATTTGTAATGCCAATATAATGACTTATGTCCAATTGAAACTGCCAAAATAGAGCAGAGCCAAAGATGATAAAGGTAGCACGTCATAGTACTACTACTCAAATAGGATAGTATCATGACCAAAAACAACATCCCAATAATTTGAATGTAGAGTACCATCCTTAAAATGGCTAACTAAATTTTCATAACATGTGTGTTGTGGTAAATCATTGTAATACTTTACAGCAATAGCATCCAACTAAGAATCTGACCTAATATCATCTCAATTCTATGTTACCAGAAGAGCATGCTAAAAAGCAGAAAAAAAAAGGATTCAAACTGATAAGTAGGAGTTTTGAATTTGGAGACAATTAGCCTTTTGGGAGCTTCAACCATAATTATATCAGAACAATACAAATAATGCAACTTTCTACATTTACAAAGTCTATTAGACTCATACTTGAGAGTTCATGAGCCACAACAATCCCAAAATCTAACAAAATTCACTGAGAAAAACAAAAAAGTGGCAAATGCCTAAACAATAGACTTGTTGAAGATAATGTCTTCTCAAATGAAGAATTATAGATGGAAAATTAGAAGGAAAAATAATTACAGACAGCTTTTTACATGGTTGCTGGAAACTAGTCAAAATTAGTTTTGGACCTTATTTAATTACTTCTGATTACTAGACCAGAAGTTCAATGCTGGAAGGAATTTATGAAATGGCCTAGGAAATGCTGGTTCCTCAAGAAACAGGTTTGTAATGTGATAGCCCCCACTGATTATGTTTGGTGCAACAATTATCATAAGAGAGTTATTGAAATGGTTTGCAGGAAAGTAATAAAATTAATTTTTAATCTTATTTAATTAATTCTGGTTATTAGACCAAAATTTTATTGCAGGAAGGAAATGGCCTAGGAAATGCTGGTTCCTTGAGAAACAAGTTTGTGAATGAGAGTGATAGCCCCCACTGGTTTGGTGCAACATAATCTGAACCTGAAGTCCTATCTTTAAATTGCATAAAGAAATTTCAAATTTTCATAGCACATGACTATTAAACTATCATCACAAGGCAATCCATCACAGTACTTCTAAATGGCTACCCTATCAAGTTTCTCTCACATAACAACCTTAAAATAGAGGTCCTAACTTGAAAATACTGATGGAAATCCCCATGGCATGTGAAGCATCTGCAACTCCAACCATAATACCGCTATAAATTACAGGATTGAACCACTCTGGGCTGAAAAGTGATGACCCTCTAAATATGGGGTTCTACCTTGATAATACCCCAAAGACACAGGCATTGAATTAGTATCATCACCGCGTAGTACTATACACTATACAGCAGTAGCACCGAATAACATCTCTGACATAATAATCTCTAAATATTTCGTTGCAAAAATCCCTTCAACACATGGACACTCTTCTAAGATCATAATTGAGTTTTATTAACCAAGACCATTGATTTCTAGCACTGCTTATTGAAGGCATGAACAGCACTCAATCCAGTAACAACCAGCCACAAAGATTAGTGGATGTATGGGCAACCTCCATAAAGAAATAGAACCAAGAAAACTATATCGGTATATCCTATTTGTGATATATTCAAGTACCTCTTGAGTTTACTTAAAATTACTCTATTCTACTGATTTCTATAATGTCTTCAAGTAGATAGTGAGGTTACTTAAGATTATTTTATTCTGGTAGTTATTTATGATCTGCTTTAAACGGCCAGCCCCTGCAAAATAGCTCACAGTCAATTTACTCAAAACTGAAGCAATGGAACCATACAATTTCCCTGTGTTACATTCATTAATATTTAGATATTAATATACATACAACAACTTAGATTCAGCTCTACCGTATTTCTTTCAGCCCTTTGCCTGCTCCAAACGGACAAAGAGAACTACGTGGCCAACTCATATTCCTGAAAATCCTAGTCTATTTAAGCATACATGGTGCACTTTTTTTAGTTTGTGATTAGCGAGGATGGAAGGATGAACCTAACTTAATAAAAAACATGACACCAATGATACCAAACCTTGACATTCATTTCCTTTCGTTTTTTTCTTTTGTCCAAAATTAAGGTTTTCCATTAATGTTTGATGCCCTTTGTGTGACAATAGAATAAACTTAGACAATTTATCTGCAGTTCACAAATTCCACCCACAGAAAAAGCTTTACCTGGAGTGAAAACGACATCTCATAATCAAGAAATATACAAACCTTGAGATGGAGTAACAACGAAAGATATTGACAGCTTTTAAAAGTACTCTTTCCCAGAAAAAACCTACAAACCATAAAATAAAGAGATATATTAACTGCTGGGAAGCACAGAAGTGAATACTAGTAAAGGAAACATATAGTAATAGCAAATGTTGTTACCTGGAGAAGGATGTACAAACGGTTGAAATATGAGTAGTGATCCCACAAAACCATTTTACTCCCCTTCTCAGACTTATCCTCCCCACTCGTACTCATATTGGATTTGTAGGCAGAGGATTACAGGCTGACTCGTGGGTGGTAGTGATGATTATTGATGCTAAGCTTTCCTCCTGCGCATTTCTCATGAAGACCGTGAAACTCGAACCCTTGATACAATCTAAATCATTCAGCTTGTGGGTGCTGCAGCCTTTTATTAAAACTCCATTTTAGGGGTCTTGCTATCTAGAAACATAGCGATGAGGACTTAAACACAACGCTCACATAGAGCCGCCAATAATTTTAGCAATATGTTTTTAAAGAATAAGAATATAACTAAACCCTAGAAGTTGCTTGGAAAAAGAATGTAGTGCATAGATAGTTCAATATGCTGGTACAAAAAGCTAAATCAGAATTTCAAATCTAAGGGCATACAAAGGAAGTGTTAAAAAAAATGTAAAACAGAAAATAATAAAATCCCTTGGCGAAATGCGCCTTCTCAATTATTCAATCTGATCTTCTTGTTTCCAAGCGTAAACCACAAGTGGATCACCTTGTATGTCACATGAAGCAGTAAAATCTGCAATGGTTGCTTGAGGAGGTGAACGAGGACTCACGTTCCTGAACATAAAAATGGCTTCCCCCGTCATGGGTTTATCAAATAGCCAATCCTCAACATCCCAAACTACTTCAAATTCAACTGGGTCACTTACTGAACCTGTATCAAATTTCTTAATTCCTCTGAAATTCCAGACCAAGTGCTCCACATTTACAACCACCCTGTTTTCCACCTTAATTAACATCTTCCATTCACTGGTATCACAGTCTATAGATATGTTATAGGATTCTCCTCGCCACTTGAGCTGAGCTATCGTGCGAAATAACCTACAACAGAGGCGCCTGGAAACAAGTTTACCCTGCATCGATGCTACGCTATATGATTTCCCGATATCTGATTTTTGGGATTCCCTTCCCTCATCTGACCAAGATCTGCGATTGGTGCTCACCATGGGTTTGCTTTCTGACTTCCGTAGATCTGGTTTTTGGGTTTCTTTCCCACCAACTTTTGTGCCATATAACCATCGACTGCTGTTCGTGGAGGGTTTGCTTTCTGACATACCGATGGGTACCCAGAGAAGCTATGAGAATGTTAATCTTAAGTTTCAGGTATTTCCGTCTGTGCTGCTTCTCGCCTACAAATTAATACAAGTATTGGTATGCAGTCGGGATGAGACTCTACTTAAAATGTAATTAGAAACCAGAACTTATTCCGATTGCATGCGTGTATGCGAGCAGAAATCAATCCCGTTGCTTTACTAGTCAGCTGGCAATCAACTCAAGTTACATGTGGGACCTGCGCCTGAAAAGTAGAATGCTGGGCTCATAACCTACTTAATGCAAAGGAAAATAAGACTTCCCTATGGCAAGGAGCGGTTCTATGGAGGGACTTTTATAACGGGAGGTCTTGTGAGAGGAACATAAATATGTTCGCGTGGGATTTGATTTGTTCCGAGTCAAATATAATCTATATTAGAATGGTGATCCTCCAAGAATAAGAATTTTCTATGCAAATTAACATCCGCAAATTTCAGATGTCTGATTTGGAAATTATCTAAAAGGTCTTGTTTCTTTTATGCTCCTTATTAACTATAAATGTTTCTTTTATTCTCCTATTGTGTATAAAGGTTGTGAATGTTTCATGAATAGGTAGGTGTATGATTGAAGTATTTCATTTTAATCAATTTTTTGAAATTAGAATAATATTGAAGACGATAGAAAAGCATCTAAGATGTAGACTCTATTTTTTTTATTACACCAAATCAAAGTGTGTTGTTATATATTGTTCTTAGGAACGATCAAGAACTTCATTTTTGAATGATTATTCAATGAATATAATAAATGTGCATTAAATGTCTTTATATACAAGGGCATAACAACATATCATGTAAACTTGTATTTTGACAACCTTAGGTGGGAAGGGAAAAGTGGGAAATCAATCAAATTTGAATTAAGACAAGATGCATCCACAACTATGAACTAGTTTTTGGACAAAAATATTCTACATCATAGTGGATAGGGTATATATGGGCACAAGTGTTGATCATGGGAGTAGTAAATAAGTGGATGGGACACATGTGTAAGGGTGGAAAATGAGAAAGGGGAGAAGTGGTGGGTGATTAGAACAATATTTAATTAGCAAGTGAATAACAAATGGCAAGGAACCTGACCTTGCGCAATATTGTGTCATTTGTAATTATGTCTATGTACTAGAGCAACACCCTCAAAATCAGTGGTATAGGTTGCACCATTATAGTTTACCCCTCACTTTGGAGTGCATGTGAATTATAGTATGATCAAACTGTTAGAGTAATAGTTCATTTGTCTTTATAATTAAATCTATCTGGTTTAATTATTAAAGTACACTATTATTCTTTTTCACTTAAGCTTGTCATTTAGGTGCATAATAATTAATATGTTTATTAATTA
>MU226958.1:250401-266898 GCA_018584345.1 Thuja plicata | reverse complement strand
CAGGCGCACATGGGTGTACTTTTTGAAGTACAAGTCTGATGTCTTTGATTCATTTCGAGTCTTTAAGACATTTGTGGAGAAGCAATCTAGTCTTTCTATTCGCCGGATACGCACAGATAATGGGGGGAGTATGTGAACCAAGCTTTCAGGGATTTTTTCTCTGAACATGGTCTTCAGCATCAGTTTTCAGTGCCCTACACCCCTCAGCAGAATAATGGGTATGAGACAAATGTGCATATAAAATAAATATTTAGATACTCAAAAGATACCACCTTGGGGCCTCTATAAACCAATGTAGGCTATAGGGATATGAACATGTGTGTTCCCTTATGTGTATATCTTCTCCATTATATGAATCTCTATAAGCCCCTATAGTTATTTGTGTATTTGAACGTAGAAGTGTTAGTGATAGGATATTTGCTAATATCTTCCTCCCTCTTTGTTCCCCACCCCTGAAAAAATGGGTTGTAGCCATATGATACAATAAATTGTCTAAAGAGGGAAAATAGTAAATGTAATCCAAGCATGTAAACATATAATTGCATAAGTGAATAAGCATATAGTCATGTAAGCAAATGATAATTAAACATATAACAATGATAATAGAGAGTGCATCATGTATGTACATAGGTTGGAGATGGCATCAAAATGAATAAGAATGTTTCTCCCAACACATGGGCAATAAAAGGGTGATTCATTTTAACACTTGTGCAAGTATATCAAGTACTTGGAATGCATATACCTCAAATTGGAATCTAAAAGAAAAAGCATGAAAAATTCAATAAAGAATTAAGTCCCTAATAGTGTGGAATTGAAACTATGAAAATGACTTAAAATAAAAGGTATAAAGCCATGGTAAAGGGAAAGGGCCCATAAGAAGGGTGAAGAGCACTTAGTACAATACTTCCAAATGTAATTAAAATAGATTAAAGGAACATAATAATATAAGATATGTGTTGACAGGGCTTTTGTGCACCAGCCAACAGGGAGATGAACTGGGTGTTGCCAACCAACTCCACCTAAAAGAGGGGATGAACTAGGATTCCTATCCTCCCAGGCACTTGGGTGTCGGGCCACGATGGTGTTAGATAGCCAAGTTGGACACATGGTTGTTTGTTCAAGGGACCTAATAGTTGGATGGTTTGAGTTTTGTGAATCCTAAGAACAAGAACTTCAACATATTATAAAGAAACACAAAAGGATGGATTAGGGTTAGAAAGAACTAAAATAATAACCTTTATCTCTTCATCATTAAAAATCATTGAACCAAATCCAAGAAAAGCATAACACAATCACCATTAACATACATTATCATCAATCATTAAATATTAAGGAAACAAGATGCATTTTGTACTACGTCCATTGACTATACTAACATGAAGAACTCATAACATTCTTAGATAAAGGACTACCACTCATTGACAAATAAGCATGCTTATGTAAGCTATGTATTATGCCACTCTTTGCATTGATCGTCAACAATATGTTAGCAATTACTGGCTCTTTACATACATCCCCAAGGGAGAACACATTCAAGCTAACAATATAAAAAACAAGGGCTGAGAAACTATTCTATTCGATGCTTAAGGTGCCTCAAAATCATCAATTTTGTGGACCATAACAATGGCCCAAATTGCTACATTTATAGGGAACAATTACTTGCATTACAGAATTCAAGGAGAAGAAATAGAGAAAGAGAAAGGAACTGTGAAGTTTGACTCCCAAGGAGGAAGCTAGCATGCAAGTCTTCTTTTGTACTTTGCACTTCCTCTAAATCCCATATCCTTTCCTTCAATGTTGGATCAGGGATATGTCCCCCTATCAGGTACCTATACCTCACCTTTAATGTTAAAATAACACCTCATCAACAGGGTAGATGGAACTTGCAGAATGCCCTTTCACCTATCACCTCAACTAACAATTGTATTGTACTCATGCGGTGGGAATCATGTCTGTACTTTGGAGTGCTTAAATGTGGGTAGCGGGATGTTTTTATGGTAAGTTCATCCAAATGTAACACCTAGAAATATCACTCCAAAATAATGCCATAATAGGAAAACTCGAGGTCTCAAAGTCCCTTTGGACTCAATGAATAATTAATGAAAGAATGTGAAGTACAATCACCCTAAGGCATCCACCTTGTGTGTCTCAGAAAATTTAAGGCAAGTCTCTAAAGAATCCTCATTTGGACCATGCACACATTCGATCTGGAATAGGGCCTCCTGTAATATGTCCTTTTCTACATCTACACAGGTATTCATCTTCGTGGTTGTTTTGTTGGCATATGATATAGAAGGAATCAATTAAATACACTCATCCATTACTTGTTTCTCAAAATTTTGGGAGGGACCAAAATTTTCCTCCGTCTGCCCCTCAAAATTCACTAATAAAGTGTCATGCCCCACCAAGGAACCCTCAGAACAAGGACACAACATGAACTAAAACATATGGAATAATATTTTTTTTACAACTAATATTTTACTTCACAATAGTTACATTTAATTTGTATCACAATAGAAACCTTATACATAACATAGAGATATCACAATGAATTATGTCACATAAGATAACAAGCAGAGGACTACAATTACTTCCAAAGGTTCCAAGATGACTCACTAGCCTAGGTCCTATAAGAGAACCAGTCAAAAAGGTTCCTACACTAACTGATTTTCTGATTAATCATTAAATCATAGGCTAAACATGATATAGGTCAACTAATTTAAACAAGATCAAACACTAAGCATCAAAACAATCGACTAACAACCAAGAATACAACTAGCTTGGACAGAGACACCGAAGGTAGGCAGGGGCACTAATTCACATAAGCTTCAATCCATAATCGGAGGCATTGATTGCCAAATAGAACTTTTTTTATGACTAGGCTATCTTAGTCTAGAGAGGCAGAGGTGTTGATTGCCAAGCAGAGACACCAATTAATGCATATGCCAATGGACAGGCATAGGCACAGATTTGGAAATATTTTCCAAACTTCAAGTTCTTTCGATCGGGCACTTCACCATCGAGGATACTTTGCCTAATCACTAGATAACATACAACCCTATTAACATCGAAGAATGACTAAATCATCCTTCAGGCCAACTCAAACACATCTACATTCATTTTAGTGCACCAATGGAAATTTTCCTATAATAACCATTATCATAATTAACATAATATGAAAGTACTTATAGCATAATAGAATAAATACCCCATTTTTGTATGATCTTAACACCAGAACATGTAAATCTCTACTACTAATTGAATCAACATTTCATTGGTACATTACAATGTTCCCTTTAAGAGAGGTTCTAATAAATATGGTTATATGAATACTCTTTCACCTTGATTACATCATAAGTATATGATTACAACAAAATGATGCCATAATTTCATAGAAGAGTCTACGTATAAAATGGGACCGATCAACATTTGTACTCCAGTCCCCAACAGAGGTTGGTCATGCCACCCAGCCACGAGAAACTCTCAGGTCCTCTCTCACCATGCTCGCGGTAATAACCATATGGACCACACCACACAAGCAAAGCAATCATACCGGGTATAAATGTACTCACCATAGAAATATCAAGCCACATCCACAAGGTACTATGATCATACATAACTAGGCAACGCAATCACCAAGGGTACACATCCAACCAAAGAAAGGAGGCAATACAATAAACAACTCAAGTCACAACATCATACAACCATAAGAGGCATGTTCACATTGAATACAACGGATGCACTTTCACACATCTGGAAGAACCAAAAACTAGTACAAGACATAGTCACTACATAAGTACAAGCTCAATAATACATAACCACAAACTCAATGATCAACAAAGTGGTTGCACAGTCCAAGAATGGGAGTGTCATCGCATGTCCCTTTGGCCCATGCAGTGCCAATCAATCCTCCCATAGTGACAAAGAGCTTGACGTGTCGATACACCATGGCACTTCTCCACTACGGTTATGGCCATACACCCAAGTCCACTATGATTGGTACACCCAAGCCTACACTATTAGTCTTACTCTATCTTAGTTATTTAAACCTCATTATTTTATTATGCATTATGCTTTCACTTGATTAGTACTCTTCAACGGGTTACACTGGTGGCATCTTTGTGCCTCAATACCCCCATTGAGAGTTACTACCACAATTGGCTATAAATTCATTCAAGAAAATACATGACACATACTGAAATCTCCCAACAAAATAAGAATTACACATTATTGGCATGTCCCTTGACAATAAGTCCTTAAATTCCATCCATAAATAAGCATGGCACATTGCCGACATAACCCTCAACACCAACATAATAAATTCTCATCCATGCATGGAAACCATGGAAATACAAAAGATAAAATATGTATGATATTTCCAATATCCAAGGAGATCTCACAAAAGAATAATAAATGCCAATTTGTTTCCATCAAAATTAAATGCAGTCATCACATAAGGCCAAACATGACAAGAAATCATGGTCTCTCAACACAAGAGCCACCTGGGATATATAAAAGAGCCCAAAAAGGTATATATAAGCCAAGAAATTATTAAGTTCCCATTTTCAAAGAATTCAAAAGCTCAACATCATACACCATTCACATACATCACAATAACCATAATCTTACAACCAAACATTATCACATCACATAAAACATTTTATGGATTCACAACCGGTAAGACACCATTGAAACCATGATAAGAGCAAGTGAATACAAATTATCATGGCATATACCAAATCGCATACGAAATGGTAATAAAACCACATGAAGAAAATAATCCAAATATAAATGCCAAGATTCCTAAGTTTTACAACATCTCATTCACACTCAATTTATAGAATTGCTCGGAACCAGTTGCCAACGAATTACATACACCAAAACCATCATCAACCCAAACTCTCCAAGAATCAAAACCACACATGATCCACTCCAATTTCATCACAAATCAATTAATGAAGGACAACGATCCAAATCTACATGCAACATTCACCAAGAACCACACCTTAAATGAAATTTTATCCAAATTGAGTGCATATAATGCCTTTATTGAAAATCATCAAATCTTTCCCGAACTCAACCAAAACAAAATATAGGCAAACCTCTTGGTTTCCAAATGATTTTTCACACAAAAACACATCCATTCCAAGCTTTCATGCACCTAAATCAATTCCAAACAACTTATGGACAACAAACCCTCATCTTTCAAGAATTTTTAAGAAAATAATGAAATCATTATCAAATTTTCTCAAACAAGTTTCAAAAGGTTTAATCCAACATAGAAATTCTATTTCAACCATTTTCAATCCAATAAGTCTAGCTCCATTGAAATATTTTGGAATAAATTCAAGAACTTGCATCTTTACATGCCCAAAACCAAGAAATTAAGAAAAGATGAGAAATTCTTCACCAATCAAAATGAAAATTTGAGGAGAGGGAGAGCTCGATGAGAGAAATCCATTTCTCAAGTAACCACAAAAATATCTGCACCCAAAAATCTCCTTCAAGCCCAAATTTGAATTTCTCCCATGAGGGTTTTCAAAAACTTGATTAAAATTAAAATTAGAATGAATGGATCCCCCGTACCATGAACTCTTTTCTATATTAAAACACTCTCTAATAAAATTATATAAATACATTAAAATAATTAAATTAAAACCATAAAGTAAATTCTAAAACTAAAATCCAAGTCAAAGAATCAAAATCCCTAATTAAAATAAAATGCTCCAACAAAACTAGTAGACGACAACAACAACAACAAAATAACAATAATATTAAGAGGCGACACTATCCAACCTACAATGCATAAATAAACTTATATGCTAACCAAGGACCATTACAAACATTATAAATTAAACAACGCAAACAAGTCGCAAGCCTCAACATACCAAGCAAGGTAACTGATTATTACCATCTAGTAATTGGCCAGCCAAAACAAACAATATGGCAATTGTCGCCCAAACTAGAAACGATAATTATGGCTAGGGAAATTAGTTGGCCATATGATTAATTCCACATTTAACTATCATCAAGGTTATATTTTATTTTTATTTTGGGCACACTCAGACTTGCCAATTCAGGTGAAGTTGATGCTCGATACCTATCCACGTTAGTACTAGCCGAAACGCATATATGTATATAATATCAAGCAGTAAAGGGCATCAAGACATCGTGTGGACCCAACGAATGAGTAACTACAACTTCATCCCTCTTCGTACAAACACATCAAAAATGATCAACCATAACCAGTAACATAACCTTAGTAGCAACTGAACATCAATACATACATGTATTAGTACATCCAATTTGTAAACATGTAAGTGACCATCCTCATGAAACATCATAGCATCTACTGGAAAACACGTTGTGCATATATAAACACTAATAAAAATATCTAAATAATCAACATACAATATTTTATCTAAGGTAAAATATCATTCTAATCAGTTATCAACACCAATTACCAAGTAACCATATTGTTCAACAAGAATTGTCAACATTACTAAATATCCTTTTATCCATAATAACTATCATAAAATCAATTCTCCAATCATAAAATAGGAATATATTAACACTAATACATCAGTATAGTTATCATTTCCTCTTCATGCATCTGATTTAGGATCTAGGACTACATTACCTTCTTACAAAGATGATGTTGGAGTGGAACTACATAAAGAACCCAAAATACCTCAGTCGTTGGCGGTGTCTAGATGGGAATCCAACCTATGTTGTAGAAAGATAGCGAAGGTCATAGTTTTCTTATGTATCGTTAGAGTATGCTTCATTATGGTCTTCCAACAAAGCTCAATAATATCAACCTTGAATTGGAGCTTCCAAAGACTCAAATCAAAAAAATATTCACCCTCATCGCTAAGGATGTCCACCATGATTAATTCATCTCTCTTGAGCCTTCTCATTTGATCTAGGCCCTCAATATATTCTCAGTACTTAGTCACTTCAGCATCCCAGGAACTTGTGTTTGCTTAGATGTCTCTTTCTACACTGATGGCATCAAAGTACACATTTAGTGACTCAAAGAGGAAGCCCGGGATCTTCTTTACTTGTTCAAAGATCCATTGATGTGTGATAAGGTCTTTTCTCTTCATTGTCTACAAATTACCCATCTCTTCCTAGGGAATTAAGGTCGGAGCAGAGGTGTTGGGACCATGAGAAGAAAGTAGAGTAGCCAACTCCCGGATGAATTATTTTTAATAGGCCACTTTGGTTTTAAGCTCTTACTTTGTCTTGCGCTCCTTCTCTACTCTCTATTATATGGTGTTGGTAGCATCATCGAGGGAGTTCAGTTATCCCCATTTATTTTTTCTTCCCAAGGGCATTTGGATAACTCTAAAGTCGGTCGAGATGACCTCGACTTGATCCCAGTTTGGAGGTGGGACAACTACCTCTGCAAAAGTCTCTCCTTGGGCATTCCAACATGTGGAATGCATTATTTTCACCCTTTTTGCCTTTAGAGAGAAGTTGGTAAAGTCACAAAGAGTTAAAGACCAAGTACCGAGCCTCTACAGTTACCGAGTGTTACATTACACTGAATGCAATGAAGGACACTGAGTGGATAATCACCGAGTACTGAAGTTCTTATAACCGAGTTGAAGGAGTTACTCAACCAAGTTAGACAACGAGTCATAGACATGATTGGATCACATTTAATGCTTTATCATAGAATTAATTACATTACTACAAGCATTTATAATAGTTTGGTACATGATCAACGATTCAAATAAATCAAAGTGAAGATCTAAGGCATAGATCAAGCGACAAAAGAAAGTTTGCTAGTACCAAGAAAAATAACAAGTACCAAGGTAAGAGTGACATTGTTATCAAGCAGAAAAGAAGATCTAATGGTTAAGAACAATTCACACCAACCTAACGTAAGAGATTAATATATATTGGATTATTTATAGAGCAGAAAAATATATATACAGAGGAGCTTGATATTGTTGAAAAAAGTTGTTAAGAGTTATTGTTATTGTTGAGAAAGTTAAAGGAGTTATCTGAAGAACAAAGAGAAAAGCAGAGAGAACCAAGCATAAATTTAGCTATAGTAGAGAAGAACTGAGTAGTGTTACTGTTTGAGTTTGAGGTAACACATATCAGAGCTTATAGAGTTTGAACAACATTTTCATTTGATGAATTTTTACAGACATAATTGAGTATTTGATACTATTATATTGATAAATTTAAATCCCAATACTGGGTAGATCTTAATCGATCTTATATTTGTAAAACCTTTAATAGGGTACATCTCTAAGTGTAGAGTTTGTAAAAATCCTCTAACCAGGTAGACCTAACAAGTCTTTTTATACTCTTTACCGAGTAAGCTATCAAAATGGCTAAACATTGTAAGCTCTAACCAAGCACCCTTTATACTACAGTTACTGAAGGTTGTGGGTGTCATCCCCACCACAGTTTTGTCTTCTAACCATGGATTTTTGTGTTACCAAATTCATGGAGCTATGAGTTATATTGTTTATTATTTTGATGTGATGTTTTATAAGCTTTATATTACTTTCATTTTAAAGTTATGAACTCTGAAAACAATAAGCAACAATATATGGTTTATAGGCATTTTCAATTATAAATATTTTAGTGGTACTGTTCACCCCTCCCCTCTTAGTCTCAAATTTCCATAGTCATTACAACAATTGGTATCAGAGCTTCTACTCTTGAGTTAAAAGGTCTTACCACCTAAGAGTTAAAGATCTTAGTCATGGAAATTTTTAGGAAATTCAAAAGGATTGATGGCCTTGAATTTGAGTTGGAAAGTGCAAGAGAGTTAATCATTGATTTGAAAAAGAAACTTGAGAATTCTCTAAGGATTAGAAAGCAAATATATAATGAACTGAAGGTTACACATGAACAATTGGATACACTTGAGACAACACCTAAAGGAAGTGTGACTAATGAGTATGAATCAACTATAAGGGAACTACTGGAAAATAATGATTCACTTACCAAGAAGTTGGACCTAATGAAGATAGATCTTGAAACCAACATGATAAGAATAACTGAAATTATTGAAGGAAAAGACTGCTGAAGATGAAAAGAAAATGGCAGAAGATGATAAAAGACAAGTTGAAATCAGGCTAACAGAGAAAGATAACTATGATATGACTGACCAACTTCTGAATGCAAATCAAGATAACACAAGAAAGGAGTTTGAGAACCAAGCGCTGAAAGTTGTGATTTAAAGAATGGATCAAAGACTGAAAGCTGAGAAGGATGCAAATGAAATGCTAAAAAGAAATGAAGAAGCACTAAAATATTTGGACCAACAATTCAAGAATTAGAAGCAAAGTAATGACAAAATAGGAATTGGATTCAAAGAGAACAACACTATAGAGAAAGGAGAATCATCAAATGCATAGAAAGATGAAGGTATTGTACCCCCACCGAAACAAAAGAAGCCAAGTTGCAATTATTGTGGGAAGCTTGGACACACTGCTAATGTCTGTAGAAGTAGGAAAGGTAAAGCACCAAGTGCACCTAAATTTGATGATTATTATTTTAGATGCAATAGGTATGGACATAAAGCTTTTGAATGCATAATGAATCCTGCTAACAACACAAGGAAACCTAAGTTTGATGGTTACTACAAAAACTACAATAAGCATGGACACAAAGATGAAGAGTATAGAAAAAAGAAAAGAAATGACAAGTGGAAGCCTAACCGAGAGAATGGTAATACTAACTGAGGAGGAACATCTATACCTTGGGACTATAATACAAGAATTTCATGTTTATCCTATGGAAGGTATGGACGCATTGCAGAAAATTACATGTTGATGCACGAAATAAATAACTGAAGAGCATGGAGGAACCCCGGTGTGGCATATTTTCATTGTCATAAGGTAGGACACCTAGCAAGAAATTGTAGATATCGAGAAGATGCACCGACCAAAGATGAATCTACAGTGAAAGACCTAACTATTGTTGATGAAATCAGAGAACAAATGAACAAAACCTGGTGGAGAAAGACTCAGGATGATGGAACATCATTCGGAACCACAAACAACACCATCTCTATCAAGTTGGTTGCACCGAGATCCACCTAATTGGTGTGAGGTATGTAGGAACTGCATGCTTATTACAAATCTCACTTCAGTTCCTAAGCATTAGAGTTAAGATCCATATCAAACATATTAAGATGTATTTAGATAAGTCATGAAAGTTTTGGATGAACATTGTTATATATGGTTATTTTGTTTTACTGGGTAAAGTTGATTAACTATGCAGTCGGTATAAAGGTAAAAAGGGACTCGGCAAGCGCATTTATTGCAAAATTGAGCAGTTAGAAACCCTAATCATGGGAAACCTATAAATAGGCTAGGTTATTATTTATTTTGAACCTAACATTTTTGAAAGAGCATTGAGCATATTGCAGAGTGATCATTCTGTCAAGAATTCAAGTGATTTCAAGGTAATTTTGAATCTTTGTAAGAACATTTGAGATACATTTATGAGATAACTATTGTACACTAAGTTGTGTTTGTGAAGTCGAGTATTACCAAGCGTACCCTAGTTTGTTCAAGCAATACATTTCAAAGTGATCATGGCACCTAAGATGCAAACACAAGCTCTAGTGAAGAATATCGAACCAGTAAACCCGAAATTCAAGTTTCCCCTAGCTATAACCACAAAATTGACATGATGGGAGCATTTTCTTCAATACCGCCACAATTTCTTTTGATTGAAGATGTTCGCACATTCATTCATTGCAAAATTGAAAATATATGTGAATCAGAGATTGGTGCTTCATTCAGTAAGTTGTGTGTGGATGGAAAAGTTAAGGATGAGCACACCCATCTGGAAACAAAAGGATTGGTTCATGCTATGCATTTACCGAGGGTATTCAAGCCCGAATTGGTTAGGATGTTACTCATCTGAGTACACAACCAATTCATGTGGTTGGATGAACCGATTAAAATAACTAAGGATGTGTTGCACATCATCACTATATTCCCTATCAGAGACAAAGCCAATACGATTAAGAAAATTGACAAGGGTAAGCTCACCGATCTAACCAAGGCACAATGGGATGGTAGAGGAATGAGAATATCTACTGTGACTGATCCTGAGTTATGGTATGCATGTAACATCATATCTTACCAAGTGTTTCAATCATCCTGAGTGGATAGTGTACCATGTGGAGCAGTTGATATAGCATACAAGATAGTGAAGAAAGGACTATAGATAGATCTCTATGAAGTTTTGTTGAAGCAGATAAAAGACAACATGAACACAATTAGAAAGGAAAAGACCAACGCTTTGAAATTTGGTTCATTATTGGTATGTATTTTATTCTACTACTAGAATTCATTTCCCTCCATTGGAGATGTAGTTTGGAAGACTGATATGCCAGTCATGTATCAGATACATGAGTTTATAGAAAGTCTAGGAGATAATTTTGATGTAATCATGTCTGATTACTTTTCAAAGTTCCAAGATAGAATGCATAAAATATATAGAGTTCCACCTCAACTAGTTACAAAATATCGGGATAAAATATGTTTTAAAGTAGATACAGATGGATGTAGAGTCAAAGCTATTGAACCGGGAGCTGAATGGATTCAACCGATGGGGGTATGAGATGGACATTGATATTGGTTCAAAACATATTGAAGCCTTATTAGAAAAACCAATTGACTCCAATGAAAAGAGATATGGAACTTTTGAGGAAGTCAAATATAAAATCAAGAAAGGTATATTGGTACCTAGGTCAATTAAGAAAGCAAGTAAAATGATAAATGTTTTATTAAAGACTCTTGGAGTTGATGATACTTTGGAAAAAGACATTGAGAATGCACAAGCCATTGTAGTGGTTGAGAAGCAAAATGTACAATTGCCTTCACCGAGTAAGAGAGGTATTACAAGGAACACCAGATCATGGGTACAACCTATAGAGAAGAAATTTATAGAGGTAATTCAACCGAAAAGAAAGATTTACGAGAGAACCAGAGGCAAGAAACAACTTACTAAAACAAGGAGAATATTATTGCTTGGAAAAGAGAGTGAAAAAAATCTAATGAGCCTAACAAATCTGTACCCATTGTAGATATCTCATGAGTTCCACTAAGTCTTGATTAATTTCTAGATGAATTAAAGAATTCAAGAGGATTTAGAGGATTTAGGCAAGTTAAATATCTAAAGAGGAATGAAGAAGACAAAAAAAAAACATTGAAGATGTAGTTGTTGTAACTTTAATGAGATACAGAGTGACACCTATTGAGCTTGTAGATAAGCTACCAGAGGAACTTTACAACAAAATGGATGCAAGGTTGAAGTATGCAATTAATACAAAGAAGAAGGTGAGAGAGAGATCTCTTGTGCTTACTATTCCTAACCTAACACCATCAGGAATTGCGGAAGCATTGAAGAAACATTCAAAGAAATTTCTATTCAAGGGAAGAGCCCTAAGGATAATGAATGGAGACCTACAATCAATAGAGAAGGATACAACTAGAAAATGGAAAGAAATATTTCAAGTAGATGATATTGAGAAACAAGAAGCAGAGAAGATTCAAGGTGAAACAATCATTGATCGGGTAAAGGAAAGAAGCAAGCAAATAAATCATATTGATCTAACTACTAAAAATGTGGAGATTACCATTGAAGGCTTACCTGAGGAAGAAGATCCAGAAAGGAAGATATCAAAAGATGAAGATGTAAAGGATGTACAATTTTAGGATACCGAGTTCATGGATGTTTATTACACATCACTGCAAAGTACCGAACCGATAATTGAGCAAGTACTCAGTTACCCCATTGTATAGGATGTTGCTACTGACACTACACAATAAACACACACCATAGAAACCAAGACACTTGCAGATACATATAAGGTAAAGGTTGATGAACCTACTGACACCAAGGGACAACAACATGAAGAGCCACCGATCGACCCTATCAATGTACAAAAGACACCAAACACACAAAGTGAAATGCAGTGGGAATCAAATCTTAAGGAAAAGACTAAAGAAATACAAGGATGAAAAGAAAGAAGAAGAGAAACCCTTAGAAGAAGTAAAAGAAGAATAAAGTATAGTCATTACACATATTGAGTCACCATATGCAACCAAGGCATCATGTTCCAAATGCTCTACTGGCGAGAGCAAATTGACTGAGAAAAAGAAGAGCAAAAATAGGAAGCAAGTCATTGATTTGAGAAAGATAATCATCATACCAAAGGGAGACCCAAAAATGATGAAGCCTAAAGAATTATGTATTTATGCAGAGATTGTAGCTCAAAAGGTTGAACAAGACAAGTTATTGGCAAAGAAGAAAAAGGTAGACATCCTAGAAGATGTAAAGGAGGTTTTCCAGGAAATTATTCCTGAAGTTATAATTGATGAATCTGAACTCCTACTAGACCAAGTTGGTAATTTAGTCTAATAGATCAAAGGACCAAACAAGGACATGGTCGAGTACATGTTAAAGATTCACAAGGAGTCTATGGAGAAGAAGCTGGTGGAATATTTATTGAAAGACAATGATGTTGACAAGGTAAGTCTTTCTAAGTTATGTACAAATATTGAAAACAAACTCACATATTTAATAGAATTGTTTCAAAAAATTTGTATTCTTTCAAATATTACTAGTAAAATCAAGAAGAAGGAAACAAATATTGAAAAAGAGCTGACTGAGTAGCTTAAGCATCTAACTACCGAGCCTGGATCATTCCAAACTTACTACTCAAAAATTCAAGAACTCATGGGAGTTCAACTTTCATTGAGACACGAGGAGGATAAGCTTAGATTGGAGTTGCTTGAATTGCAATCATTATTAATTCCCCATATCTAATCAATGTAGATACACCTGAAGAAAGCCAAGGACTTAGTCGATTATCCAGATGTTAGCGCACTAAACAATATTATTTTCTTAGCAGAAGATATTACCGAGCACATTGTTATACTTCATAATCTCTGAGACACATGGGAGACTGTATTTTCAGGGATACGACAGATGTATAAACATCTTTTTGAGAATTAATTTTTACTTTTGGTAGTTTTTGTGTAAAAATGGGGATAGCTAACTATGTATATGTATATGTATTCATAGTAAAAAACAAAAAAAAAAGTATATATGTAGAAAATAAAAAAAAGATATGTATAGAGTGTAACATCCGAGGGGGAGTTACAAATTTTGATGACTTTGAATTTTTTTTTCAAAAATTCCCAACTAATGCCAAAGGGGGATATTGTTATCTCTATAAGATATATTTTGTTGTCATTAGTTTATGTCAAATTCATAGAGTCAAGAAGAACCAATCAGTGAAAGGAGTTAGTCATATATTTGACTAGTCAGAAATTCACACCGAGCCAGTCGGTGAAGTCATACATAAGAGAGAAGTCGGTAAAAGCACAAATATTTAAAGACCGAGTATTGAACGTCTATAGTTATCGAGTTTTACATTACACCAAAAGCATTGAAGGACACCAAGTGGATAATCACAAAGTACTGAAGTTCTTATATTCGAGTTGAAGGAGTTACTCAACCGAGCTAGACAGTGAGTCATAAATGAGATCATATCACATTTAATGCTGTGTAACAACATTAATTACATGACTAAAAGAATTTATAATAGTTTTTTACATGATCAAAGATCCAAATAAATTAGAGTGAAGATTTAAGGCATAGATCAAGCGGCAAAAGAAAGTTTGCTAGTACCAAGAAAAATAACAAGTACCGAGGTAAAAGTGACATGGTTACAGAGCGGAAAAGAAGATGTAATGGTTAAGAATGATTCATAGCAACCTATCGCATAAGCTTAAAAGGCATAAACTCTTATATATATTGGATGATTTACAAAGCAGAAAAATATATATAAAGAGGAGGTTGATAGTGTTGAAAAAAGTTGTTAAGAGTTATTGTTATTGCTGAGAAAGTTGAAGGAGTTATTTGAAGAACAAAGAGCAGAGCTGAGAGCACCAAGCATAAATTCAGCTACAACAAAGCATATCTGAGTAGTGTTACAGTTTGAGATTGAGGTAACACATATCAGAGCACATAGAGTGTGAACAATATTTTCATTTGATGCATTTTTACATACATTATTGAGTAATTGATACTATTAATTGAGAACTTTAAATACCAATACTGGATAGATCTTAACCGATCTTATATTTGTAAAACCTTTAACAAGGTACATCTCTAAGTGTAGAGTTTGTAAAATTCCTCTAACCATGTAGACCTAACAAGTATTTTTATACTCTTGACCAGGTAAGCTATCAAAATGGCTAAACATTGTAAGCTCTAACTGAGCACCCTTTTTATTGCAGTTAGTGAAGGTTTTGGGTGTCATCCCCATCGCAGGTTTTTCCTCTAACCAAGAATTTATGCATTACCAAAATCATGGAGTTATGAGTTCTATTGTTTATTGTTTTGATGTGATGTTTTATAAGATTTATATTACTTTCATTTCAAAGTTATGAACTTGGAAAACAACAAGTGGCAGTATATGGTTTATAGGTGTACAATATAAAAAAATGGATTGGTTTTATTATGGATTGATTATCTTGAAATGTAATGCATTGATGTGTAAATTGTCCTTTAAGTTGCCTAGAATGTATTGAGTTCCTTAACCCTAATTGAATTGTATTGATTAAGTATTGCAATTGTGATTAAGGAGAAGATAAGATATTCCTTTTTATCCTCAAATGCACAAATGGGAGATCCAAATTGATCAAACCCAAGGAAGGGCTAATGCACAAATGAATCAACTATTGAGAAAGGAGAATAACAAAGGGGATACCTTAAATTCTGTTAATTATATGTATAGAAATGATATATGACAGTAATTGAAGAAATAGGAGAAATGCACTAACCTTGAAATATTGCAGATCAAAGAATGCTATTTTCTGAGGTCTATAGACTATTTTTGGAAAAATTTATAGTTGATCCCGAACCGGAACGCAGAGACGAACAAAACCCAGAAATATTTTTCCGTTCTGATGTCGTCTTATGAAAAAGGTCAACCTTGACCCACAAATGTCAACCCTGACCCAATAATGTTGACCCTGACCTGCACAGATCTGAAAGTGACTCTGTTCACGCCGTCCGAAAGAAAGCTGAAAAGGGTATCCATATATGGTCTCAAAACTGTAATCCTGAACCTATACCTACAAGAAAAAGGAGATTGTTTTTTGTGGCGGAGGGGTTTACCTTGGTCAAACCCCAGTTTTGGAATTAACCTCAAATATATGTAATTGAAATTGTAGAAATGGACAAAGTAAACGCATAAATTCACCTTGCTTGTGAAAGTCCTTGTGGCGGATTCGAATCCTTGAATCCACAAGTATGCTTCAAAATGTGGAATGTAGAAAGGTAGGATATCTTCAATCTCTTTCTTGTAGATCTCCAACACCAAGTCTTGAATGGGTTCTTGAATTTGGGATAGGCTTGAAAGAAGGTGGATGAAGAGATCACCAAAAGGGCACTATGTAGCTTCACTCCTTCAATGGCCTCCAATGGATCTCC
>MU226958.1:227333-244241 GCA_018584345.1 Thuja plicata | reverse complement strand
GAATTTGGGATAGGCTTGGAAGAAGGTGGATGAAGAGATCACCAAAAGGGCACTATGTAGCTTCACTCCTTCAATGGCCTCCAATGGATCTCCTTCATGAAATGGATACTTGAATGAATGAATGCTTTCTTGCTTGATTTTTTGCTTGATGATGTTTCTCAATTGCTCAAGGATGCATAGGCTTCAATAGAGAACTTAGTATTCACTTCTTGATGCTTAGAAGACTTAGAGAAAATGAGAGAGAGAGAGAGAGAGAGAGCTTCCCTTTTATATGAAATTAGGGCACAATATTCTAAGGAGGCCTACATAGGAGGATTAAATTCCCATTAAATCCTTTACCCCTAGGAGAGGACCCATGTTAAATATAATTTAGGAATCAACGCTTTGGAACCCGAAACAGCTGACCCGGAAGTGGGAAATACTTTTTGCAAAGGCCGACCTCCAAAATCTGTGAGATCCCGAGATTTGAACCCTGGGTCAAGGTCAAGGTTGACCCTGACCTAGGTTATGGTCAAGGTCAACATAGACCTAAAAGGTTGACCCTGACTCTGAAGCCCAGAATCACCAATCTGCAGTCCAGAATGCAGAAATCAGGCTAAACAGGAGTGGAAAGAGGGACAGAACAGGGGGAAGCCATGTCAAGATCAGGAACCCATTCAAGGTGCTTGCCATGACCCCAAACCACTTACTCAGAAGGATAAACATGTCTATAATGGAAGTGCTTCCATTTTTTGACTATACAATAGGAAATTTCAGTTATAAAGTTTTTAGTGGTACTGATTCACCCCTCCCCTCTTAGTCCCAACTTTCCATACTCATTCCAACAATGTGTTCTGTGAGACCATTTTTCTTGGACCCTATAGGACCTTTTAATGAATAACCCATATGTCAAACCAACTCATATCCCTTGCCAGATTTATCAGAAGATATCTCACAATTTTTAACATCATTATCTTTAGGTTATCTATACAACCATTTCAAGATATCTTTCTCTTCATTTTCATCTTCAAGTGGTACAATTTCTTGAATAAAGCTACATCCATAAATTAATTTGGATTTTGTAGTTGATGGTTTCATTTCTTAAGGTCTCCCATAATATTTGGGTGATGTGGGAAGAGATGTTAGCGACAAAACAAGTTCTTTCATGTATCCACACACCCCAATGTCTTTGATTTTGAGCTTCTTTTCCATTTATCTTATCATATATCTAGATGACTAAGAGGTATAAGATTCTCTATTGTTTGTGATAAGAGTATTATCTGACTATTTTAGTGCATTGCAAGCATAATTGGTAGCTTTAGGAATGATGACTTCAACATTATTGAAAGGGAACTTGATGCATTGGTGGTAAGTGGATGGGATAGCTTGCATCTCTTGGATCCACGGTCTCCCCAAAAAAATGTTGTATGCTAGTGGAAGATCCAATACCTAACATATGACGTCTCTTTCGAAAGGACCCACTCCAATAGGTAGACTTATGAGACCTTTGGAAGATCTCTCTTGTTCCTCATATTCCTTTATTGTTATCTTCTTCTTGGGATCAATGACATGCTCTAAAAATCCCAATTGTTCTATCAACTTATAGGTACATATGTTCAACCCCGTGCCTCCATCTATCAAGACTCATTTGACATGATGCTTGTGGATCATGACTTCAATGTGCAAGAGTAGATTATGAGGGTGACTTAAAGAATTATCATCTTCTTCTAAAAATGACAGATAGTGGGGTGAGGTCAAGTGACCCACCATGGATTGAAACTGATTTAAGTCCAAGTCCTTAGGAACATTTGCAATTGACAAGGATTTATCCAGAATATCTCTATGAGCTAGAGATATTTTGAGAAATTCAAAAATTGAGATTTGATCATTCATTCTTTGCAATTGCTCGATAATGTTGTAGTTAGAAGCATGAGATGAAGTAAGCTATTTAGAATTTGATGACTTAGACATGGTTATATCTAGTTGTTTATTTTCTGATGTGGAAGGTTTGGATGACGCTGATTGGTTACCAGATGCAGAAGGGTTGAAAGGCCCATCTCGCTTTAGGGTGACCTTAGCCTATGTGTGGGTCACAATATTAGTCACTCTAGACTCTTTTTCATCTTTCTTAATGATAATGACATTGTAGTATTTAGAAGGGACACACTCAAGCATATGTATGATGTTATAATCATTGGCACTGTATGCGTGATTTGTTCTGGCACCTTCTTTGGACTTGGAGGTTTCCCCTTTTTCATATTCAGGCAAGGGATTTCTAAATGCTTTATGATCAACATTTGTGGCATGATTGTCGACCACAATTGTTTCATTGGAAATGAGATCCTGGATCTCATGCTTGAGTCTTATATAGTTCTCTATCTTGTGTCCCTTATTTCTATGGAATTCATAGTAGTCGTTATCACTCCACCATTTTGGTTTCACCTCAGGTTCATATGGTCTGAAGTTGTCTAGAAATGTGACCAGTTTATTTTCAAGAAGAGTCTTGAGCGTTGATTCGTATGATTCACCTAGAGGAGTGAAGCTATGCTTGTGTTTGACCCAAGGTTTCTCTTTCATCATATTTCTTGTTCCTTTTTGAAGGAGCTTTAGTGGTATTATCAACATATTTTAGGGCCTTTGTGCCACTTGTTAGATTGAAGACTACTGGCTTTGATTAAGGAGTAACATGGTCAGCTACTCTGTCATTTACCACATTTTTATTTTTGTTCCAATACTTATTCTTATCCTTGGAACTAGAACCATACTTGATTTCCTTGTAAAGAGTGAATTCACCCTTTTTGACAAGAACGTCTTCTAATATTAGTGTACTCTTCACTATTTTGTCAAAGGTAGGTAGATCTTGCATCTGAATGGGGAAGTTGTACTAGGGGATCAACGCATTAGTGAATATATCCATCTTCTCAGATTCAGGTATGAGACATGGATATCAAGAAAATACTTTTCTCCATCACTGAAGAAAAGTCAGAAAATTCTCTCCCACTTGTTTCTTTGTATTGCACAAATAATTTATTATCATGGGGTGTTGGATGTTACACAAATACTATTGTAAAAATAGATTGATAAGTTCATCAAAAGTTTTGATTCATGTGGCTAACTTTGAAAAATACTCAATGGCCTAGCCACCCATAATCCAGGGAAAGAGACACATGAGGTACGTATGTTCATGCATAAATTCCATACATAGAGCACATAACTCCCGGATGTGATCTTGTGGATCAGATTGACCAACATACTTGTCAAATTTTGGGATCTCCACTGCACGTGGGAATGGAGGTAAGTACAATTTTTTATTGAAAGGAAATGGACAAACAGTGTCTAGAGAATAATTCATCGTTGTTTTCTCTTGATCCTTTTTCATTTCCTATAGTTCAACTTGCAAGGCTTGTATTTATTTTTTTACCAGTGTTAAAGGATTTTCTTCCTCTTTAGGATGATGTCTTCAACTTTGTATTGAGGATGAATTTGGGCTCCTTGTCGTGCTAGTTGGAGGAAGTATTGTTCTTTCTCTCAAGCCATGATAGTTTTCATCATTTTGAGAAAGTCTCTATCTCCTTCACATTTGGCAATACTGGCCTCATCGGGTTCAGAGTCACTTGAGCAGTGATCACTATCGGTAGCCCGGATACTAACACTGTGATGTCTATGTCTAGAACCTTCATGCGCTGGCCTTTTCTCAGACATTTTTGAGTCATATGATTTTCCTTAAGTCTCTCGTTGTTCTACAAAAAGAGGATTTTCTTCAAGTGTAAGATGTTGTCTCTTTTCTTCTTGAAATTGTTTGAGAAATCTTCTAGTTTGTATAGGCATGATTCAATTGACTGTCTGACAAGTGCTGAAGCAAAACATGGCGTGATGAACAAGTCCAAGGTAGATGATGAAAACAAGATAACGTCCAACTAAGAAGGAGATGCAAATGAGTCAGAACCAATTCAAGGTTAGAAAACCTAGATAAAAATGAACTCGTGACTCAGAAAAAGGACAATAGATAACTAGGACCGAAATGACGAGGATGGTTTGTTCAAAGGACTTATACCAACAACTCAAGACTCACGATAGAAAAACTTGAACTATCAACTGATTATGACTAAAAATGATGACTAGGACAAGATAATTGTTCCAAAATAAGAACTACAGAAGAAAACACAGAGCCTAACCAGAGGTCTATGATCGGTGAAAACAAGTCAAATAGGGTATCTGGACAAATATTTGCATAATGCAGTATGAGTAAATGTAGACTCGTACAAGTGTTCCCTATAGAGAAAATGAGGAACTAGATTTATCATACTTTAATGCATATGAAAGATCAACAACAGGTCAACATATATAGGAAATGTGATTTTTGTCTAAGTATTCTCAGCTGGTAATACAAGTACTCACACAAGGTGATACGAGTAACCAAGTGTAAGATCCTGTATCATAAGAACAAGGATGGGAATATGCATGAGAAATTGTTCTTTGCCATTGGGAACTTTGTGTTTTGACATTCTGTTTGCAGTTTTTTTGGTTTTTAGTTTAGTTTGATTATTTCAGTTTCACAAACACAACAAACACACTTGTAAAAAAGATCAGTGATCCAAACACACACTAAACCTAAGGAGGTTGACTGAGTAAGAAAATCATCACTCACAAACTTAGGTACACACTCAAGAGCTAATCAGAATATGGTCATAACCAACCATGAAATGGGTCTAGTGATGTCATATTATTCGAATCCAAACATTAATGGGGAGACGATATGGTGAGTGTCTTGGGGGAGTTAATATCTTCCTTGCACTTGGATTATCCCACTTTTGGGGGTGAACTTGGTAAGCTTCTACTCTATGGAGTCTATTAAGGGTCTCTATTCAAATACATCCTCTGCATCTGTGCAAGCATGATTCAGGTGTATATCCCCATAGAGCACCTTGGAATAAGTAGTCATGTAGACATGATTGAGACCTCTAGGGCCCTATCATATGCTAGGCGAGAGATGAGTATAAGATCAAATGGTATCCAAATTCTGAGGCTTTGGACCCAAGAAGAAAATTTGATTAACGTGATTTAGAGTAGTGTAGATTATACCTCGTGCTCACATGGGTCATTCTCCAAGGGTTGGTACTTTTTCCCACTTGGAAAATCCCGTCTAAAAGGTAAACATACAACAAGTGAGTGACAACAATGTTTCTAGATTTATGATCATCCCTCAAAGGGCGAGAGCATAATATTCTGACATTCTTTCCATTTCAAACACATCAGGTAGTTATTCATTTTAAAAAGTCTTGCATGCGAAGTTCCTAAAAAAATTTATGTAAACAAAAAATTTTGGTCAATCCCTTCTAAGGCAACTTGCATTCACAATCATTAGTAGTTTCCATTTTTATTTCCCTATCAATCTTCCTGCACAAAAGGTTTAGATATCAAGTTTCTTCAACAAAACGACCTGCATAGAAGATGTCAAGCTGTGAAAAATCAGAAAGACAAGACAACCAATAGTCAGATGTCAGAAAAACTCACAATCCTACAAGAAAACCTCGTTGTTTTTCAAAAACATCATCAGATTCTCGTACGATCATGTACTACTCCTAATACAAGAATTCCCAAGAAGTTATACGAGTCTTAGTTTCAAATCATACTACACAGTGTGAAAGCTCGTACGAGCCTAAACAATAAAAGTACAGAACAAATCCTGAGACTCAAAATTTTATCAAAATATGAGGCAAAAAATTGAATATTCTTCCCCATGGTGGGTGTCATAAATGTGTGTGTGAAAATATGACTTAACTAGATAGCACAAATACTTCAATGAATCATTATTTTATTGATTAAACAAACTAGAGTAATGAAACACAAATCAATCATGGCGACTCATTGCCTTCTAGTAAATAGGAGTGTAGATTTTCTCTCAGATCATTGCAAATCAGGTGACTTTAGACTCTATCTAAATGAAGGATTTAAGAGCTAAGTTAAATGATATGCAATTTTATCCAAATTAAACTAAGATTAATCCATGATTAAGCCATTGAAAGTAAGATTCCTAGATTATGTAAATGCATAATAAACTAAATGGACTATGAATATGAAAAGCAATTAAAAATTTATCGCCAATTCGACAACGTGTCTCTACTTCACAAAAATCTCTTTTTCTAAAGAATAGAGGCCTGGTTATATAGAAATCCTCTCTAAAATGGACGAACAAGATCAATTAATGAAGAGTGGTTGAGATTCATTCCAAACTAGCACAATCCATGTGCAACAGATTTGATTAGTCGAGAGAATCAATTAACTCCAATGATTAATGAGTTATTTTGGAAACTTCCAAAGCTGAAAGGTAGTGCTAAATTGAAAGACGAGTTAACAAAATTAATTTTCTAGTTAACTGAACTGATTTGATTTGTTTCCAAAATGATAATTAGTTAACTAATTGATGACTTAAGAATGCATTTTTGGAATAATTAAATAATTTAATGCAATTTCCAACAACTTGTGATGACATAATTAATTTAATTCCTTTTTGTGATTTATTGATAATTCTTATTTAATTTAATCAATATCCTAAGACATTAATTAAATAAATAGTATAAGGTTGATTAAATTGTCAACAATATTAGGATTTAGGAATTAATTAATTAAATAGAATCAAGTGCGATGGTCGAACAAGACCTAGAGTTTAGGTCAAAATCAGATTGACAAGTTGAAATGCCTTAGGTTAGGACTTAGGGGATTTAATCAAAATTAGGGTTTTCTTGACGAACAATCAAGATTAGGGGCTTAAGGTTTTTTAGACCATTTTTGGGTGATTACAATTATTACATCAATTTGGAAGTAAACAATATGATACACTGATCAATAGCATCATCTGAGTTACCAATATAAATACATGGTTATAAAACAATCTTTCTTTTTAAATTATATAGAAAATGAACAAAAAATAATAGAAAAGAGACCTAAGGGCTAGACCTATAGTCTCAGGGGCTCATATTTTATGGCCTTGCCCATGTCATATACATAGATTTTGTAGTTTGACTCTTGGATCTTGAACCACAATACATAAATTTACAAAGAAAGAATACCAAAAGATACAAGTATCTGTATTGAAACTAAGGGTAACATCAAGAAAGATCCAGGATAACTAACAAGGTTTAAGGGTTACTCATGGGATACTAGAGGTGACCACAAGGTTAAATGGAGAGGATCCTAGGATGTATGTAGGAGAGTGTCACACACAATCCCCCACTATCCTAGATTACCCTAACAGTCTCTCACTAGACCCCAACCCCCAAGTGAGGACTCTTGTGGAACTAACATCCTTTCATGAGGAAAAGGAGATGATGTTCTAGTCTTACACCCTATCAACTCACCATTATCACTCTTCTCAAACCCTCACTGGTAAGGGTTTCATACCCTATTATAGTAAAAATACAATATCTTTCATGAAACTTCATAAAAATGTATGAGAATGGTTGCAATAGAAAGCTAATTCAATAATATATCTAACCATACCACTTTAAAATCATACAACATCTGTAAAAATCTTTACAATTCAATGCAACATGGCTATTACCCAAAAATCTAGAAATTACGATCGTTAAAACAAGCATATCTTTCATAATACTTAATGAAAACATGCGAAAACAATGCCAAAAGAAATTAGCTTCATAAAAATTTCCAACCATATAATTTTAATACCCTCATCATGTATATAAAACCCATAAAATGCAAAAGAACAAAGAGAATAGGCGTTAAAACAAGGTTCTTTATTTATTTTCTTTATTCACTTTAATACACAATGGTATTTAAATACTTCTTAAGACTACCCAACTAACTCCAACTATCTATCTACCTCTTGACTCTTCATATTATTATTATTATTATTATTTTAGCAAATTTACAACTTTTACAAGATTTGACTACTTTTTGCAATATTTGCAATATGAACTCAAAATGACTTCCTAAGACTCTAATTCAACCCAAACAAGTCTAGAATGGTCTAAAAAACCTTATTTAATGAACAAAACACAAGACTCAAGAAAAGTTTGCAAAATTGTCTTATGGAGGCATATATTCCTTTACGTGTTCCTGCACCACTTAAAGAGAGTCATTCTCCTAGTAGTTGAAAGTCGTCTATAAGTCCAATGAAACATCTTCTTGTGGAGATTATCCAAAATATCCTACAAAAACCCCCTAGACAAAAATAAAAATAGTAGAGGGACCCCAAGATAAACAAAGGAAGAACTCCAACCTTGAATCTTAAAATCCTCACAATCCTAGCTTGAATAGCCAAAATGATGTTAAAAAAGAAGATAAAGGACTTATTTCAAATGATTTTCTATCTAAAAGCTTCCAAATATACATCAAGGAACTTTAAAAAGTTAGTAGCCTCAATAATTATGGAAAACCCATCAAAATCATGTCATCCACAAAATTAATATGAGAGGAGGGATACCATTGCCCCAATTCCAACTTTGGATCAAACCTTGTGTTACTTGAGATTGGACAAATCTTCCTATCCATTATATCATTAAGATACACAAGTATAGATAAAGAGGGTTATCTTTCCTTAAGCCTTTAGAAGATCCAAATGGATTTGAAGGATCATTATTGATAAGCACAAAAAAAATGAGGTAATAATACATCTCATAACCCAATTTATTCATTCACTACCAAAACCAAAAGCTTCAAGAGCCTTACGAAGAAAGATCCATTTGAATTTTTCATAAGCTTTGACCATATCCAATTTTATAAACATATCCTTTTCCTTGGAAAATACCATTAAATGTATGGATTTCATCACTATGAAAACCCCTTCAAGAATTTATCTCCCAACTACAAAACCTCCATGTTCTTCAACGATCAATTTAGTAAGGCATGAATTAAGCATGTACGAAATCAATTTTGTGATTATTTTATAAGCCGCATTACACAAAGAAATAAGATGAAAGGAGTAAAAAGAGTTAGCTCCTTCCTTTTTAGGGATGAAATAAAGAAAATTAGCTCTAATATACTTTAACATCTACTTGTTTCTATAAGATTCTTGCACCACCTCTAAGAGATCAAACTTGATTATTGTACCACCTCCAAGAGATCCAACTTGATTATCTCCCAAAACTCTTGGTAGAATTTTATAGGAAATCCATTTGGGCTAGGAGCTTTACCTTTTTTTCATTCCAAACACCACTCCTTCAAATTAATCCAAAGAAATAAGTCTATAGAGTTTCTCATTCATTTAGTAGAAACAAGAGAAATAATACAATTAGACACTAAGCCTTCTTCCATATTGGCAAGTAGGGAGTCATAAATAAAAAAGTTCCCAAAGAATTTTTGGCCTCCTAAGAAAACTCCCTAAAGGAAAGAGAGGGGGACACCCTCAGAAGAAATAAGAGAGGAAATAACGTTACCATATCTCCTACCCTTTAATAAATTGTGAAAATAACATCTTGTTTTTATCGCCTTTTTGAAGCCAATCAACTTGTGCTTATTGATTGCAATAAATTTCCTTCCGAACCTCCCATTCCTCTAACTCCTTCATTTCAACTAATTGTTGAACACACCACAAGACTAAGAGCAAGGGGGTTCAATCAGTCTTGAGAAAATGTTATACTATTTCTCTCACAAATATTTCTTAATTATTTGTATCCATATAACCATCAATGAAAGATAATGCAATGAACATAAAACACATGAAAGCCTTATTCATGTGCAAAACCCAATGTGGGAAGAACAATGGTGATAATCGCACGCACTATATGAATAAATTGAATATAATGTTTTAGGCCAAAGGCCAAGAAAGATCACTTATCCTAATATGGACTTGTACGATAAGGTGAAAAATATTAGGTAAAGATACAAGAGACTTGCAAAAATTAGATGCATGATCCTAGGGAAAAATATAAGAGACTTGCAGACTGAAGCACAAAACTTCAAGGAAATTACATAACTGTGCAAGCTACCAAAATGATCCACTGTCTTCTAGCAGGTATACGGGATTAATAAATTAAAATGAAGAAGGATATCCTAATCGTAAAATATTCCTCAACCACTTTGTCAAGTGACCAATATCATACTAAACACAACTTGCAAATTCACTACCTCAAACTCTGTCAACTCTGAAAGATATTATCATGGAAGCACATCATAATTGATATTCACACTTCTACTCTTGCACATTTACATTGTATTTAATTCATATGTCATTTAATTCAAATACTCTTTAAATCACACTTAATTCACACACAACTAAAACATATATATGACTATATATATCAACATGATCACCAAAACCCTCAAGTAGGTTGGCCATAATAGAGATAAACAATATTTACACAAGGTCAACCACCATGAACACTTGTGCTAAATATAGTCCACAATAGGATATAAAGGGGATCTAAATCCATCACAACATGCCTTCCACAATTGAATAAACCAAAGCACACAAAACAAAACATCCTCCAAAGTTGGAATTAAATGTAGTGTGTACAAAAACATTAAAGCAAGTTAACGAATTAGCCCCAAAACATCCTCTAATGCATATAACCCAATGTGAATCTCAAAATTCCATAGTAAGGACCATTATAACCTCTTAAATAAACTTTAATGCATATCAAGACCAAAATATCATAATTCAATTAAGATAATCCACCAAGTCAGCCAAATACCAACACAAACAATGATTCCAAACAATAGAACAACATCTCTGATAGAATAAGGAAACAAACACAACTGAGAGTGGGGGGGGGGGGGGATTCAGNTCCAAACAATAGAACAACATCTCTGATAGAATAAGGAAACAAACACAACTGAGAGTGGGGGGGGGGGGTGATTCAGTTGTATCCCAAAACTTGAAACTAAAAACAACTTAGCATAATCTAAATCTTAAACCATAGATCTTAAAGTTAAGCATGAAAGAAATGATCCAAAACATCACATGAACACACCGATATTTTTGATGTAGAAACCCGGTTAAGGAAAAAACCACGATGAGGATCAAACGCACAATATGTACTATGTTAAATGCACTATACCTAGTTAATAGTATTACAAAGGGGAATGCACATGTATTCAACCGCACTGCCTAGAGCTCACTTCTCAAATACAATAAGGGCTACAACCCAAAGGAAGGCTCAGTGACTTACAAAAATCGCAAGAACTACAATCCACAATGGACAACAATCCATAATTCATGAAACGGCTATTAGAATCTTCATTATGCATATACCATTCCAATAAAGTACATAATACATCAGATCTTTGCCTTAATTATAGATTCCACTCATACCTCTTCGCACACTTCTCATACATGTGCACCCACCATCATACATAAATGAATAAATTATTATTACATTTATACAATTCGTCAACTTATATCTTCAAGGTCGATCGAACACCTCAATTACAAATATTTAATCAAATATAACAAAATCATTAATGTGATCCAAAATATGTTGGATAAGACATAGAAAGGATCCAAATATTCATCCTTGAACACATTCCAATAGCATAAATCATGCCTTGATGTTTGCAACATGGTACACCATTAGGTTGACCAAGAACAATAAGAACACCAACACGCCACAAGAAAACCACCAATACCGATCACACCAATCAATGAAACCAAGAAACAAAAATAATACATGATCTAGAAACATCAATAAGCACCATAAAATGCCACAACAACAATCAAAATACTCTGTCTCAAAATTCACCACTATCTCTACACTGTTCATTAGGAACATCAACCAGTAACCTCTGTTACTTAAGAAAAAATAGCTTTCTAGCATCCAAATCATGAACCACTTCGGATGAGGACACAAATTCATGTCCCAATCACACCACTAGTTTAACAACAAAAATATTGCATAATAGAACCACGCTGATCAAAAGACTAAAACACTATCTCTTCCTAAACATCCAAAATACTAGTCTCTAATTGATCACCGATAAATCACCCAAATCGTCATGCTAACCTCTGTGAATTGACATCAGTCAAATATAGATATCCCTAAAACAATCTATACATTTGCAATGTCTAATCATCAATACAGTAATGATACCAAACCAATCTTCTTCCTGATCATACCAAGAACACTGTCACAAATAATAGAAATATGTCAACAATAATGAAAAAACATTAATGTCAACACACATATGCACAATATTCCAACAATATTCAAACAATATCTTCACTTATGGAGAAAACCAACATGTAAATTCTAAATTGGAACATTGCACAAGCCTTCTTAACATGTCCACCAAGATGTACACCCATAAACAACAATGCAAAGTATTCTCTTGACTAGTCCAAACATGCAACTTTATTATTAGCAAACAACAAATCACAACTTTAACTTTATTACTGGGGAATTTAAAACATGATAGGGAAACATTCACAAAATATATATTATGACCAAAACTATAATCCATCAACTTCTTATTTGGAGGAATGTAGCGCATTCTCCCATAAGGACTTCAAATACTCTTTCTTACACATTCAAGCTTCCCATACTTTCACCTTTCATAAGCACTACATACTAACTCAATATCATAACCATACATCAAAAAAACATATAAACACTCATTTCCAAATATTTATTGTCTTCCACATATTCGGAAACACAACACATTATTCAGTTGACAACAATGAAAACAACTTGTTGAAATCAGTGCAAACAATAGGTTGAAATCAATGACACCACTAAACACATATTTCTAACAATCTCTCCCTTTTTCATTAATGGAAACACCAATTAAAAATACACTAGATATCTTTGTCTAGTCATCAACATCAATAAGTTTGATATCAATGAAAATACAATGCAAACTTTCAACAATTTCCCCCTTTGTCATTATTGGAAATAGTTGTACTACCAACAAAAAATTGTAACTCTCTTCATGACTCTATCTCTCTTATTCTTCTATAATTATCTCCTTGCAATTCCTCTCTCCCCATTTGATATCAATAATAAAGGGCCAGTACAAAAAAATCTAACAAATTCTCTAAATAGATCTCCCTCTTCCAGGTACATCTTTGATAATTACAACATTCCCCCTATTAGGGATATCTCATCTCTACAACACTTTTACTAGAACTAGGAAACCACAACCTTCACTGACCCCCCTAAGAGTACCAACCATATCAATACAGGAGACAAAATATAGACATTAAGTCTCCCCTTGTAAAGATGCACAACTCTTATGAATCTAGTTTGAAGAAGGGGGGAAATAAAACATAACTTATGTTGGAGATACTCAAAAGTATATTTTGACAATGTCTTGGTGAAAATATTTTCAATCTAATATTTTGTAGACACATACTCCAATCTGAATTTCTTCTCTGTAATCTTCTTTCTCAGGAAGTGATAGCAGATAGAAATATGTTTAGAGTTTGAATGCATCACCATATTCTTTGAAACATTAATAGCACATGTGTTATCACACATAATTGGAATTTCCTTAGCATACATCACCTTAATATCTCTGAAAGTCTAATTCACCCACATCACTTGAGTGCGACAAGATGGTGTTGTAATGCATTTTTCTTCTTTTGTAGACAATGACACTAAATCCCGCTTCTTGTTCAACCAAGAGAGAAATCTATCTCCCAATAAAAATGCACCACAACTTGTACTTATTTTTTCATCAAAACATTTGAATAAATTAGCATCTGTATAGGCTTTTAAAGTGAAATCATTATCCCATTTATACCAAAATCCAAAATATGGAGTCCCTTTAAAATATCTAAATTCTCTTCACTTCTTTTTCATGAGATTTATTAGTATTATCTTGATATATTAGAACCAAATGAAGGTGGTAGAGTGTCTGGTAGATCCCCACAGATGTGAAGTGTGGAGAGCTCACTCTAAAAGCCCAGAAACAAAAAACCTAGAATTTCAAAGTCTCTTTAGACTTAATGAATAGATGAAATGATGAAAGAATGAGGGAGATTATTACCCCAATGCAGACACTTTGTACATCTCAAACGTCCTTAGGTAGGTGATAAGGGAATATTTTTTAGGTCTATTCACCCACTAAATTTGGAATTGAGCCTCCTACAATGCTACCTTTTCCTTATCTGTGTTGGCCCTGATATTTTTGGCCATTCTCTCTGCATATCATGGAGAGAATTATCTCCATATAATAATCTATGGCCCACTTCTCAAAATTGCACAAGGATCCAAAATTCTCCTCAATCATCTCATCCCATTTGAATAATAAAGAACCCAAGGTACTTTGGACTTTTGTGGTGACCAGATGAGTGCCCATTGCATGGTATATGTATGACAAAAAGGAAAGGGTACACTTTTGTAATAGGGGAGAGTGCATCATAACGTCTTTCTTAAAAATCTCAACAAGGTCAATTTTTAACCTGAGATTTTGGAGGCTTAGATACACAAAATCTTAACCCTCCTCCTCGAGGATGTTTGAAACTACTATTTCATTTCTTATGAGATTTCTCTTCTCCTCCAAGCTTGAAATCTTCATCCTGTATCTAACCATGTTTTCATCCTAGGAATTTATGTTTGCTAGGATGTCCTTTTTAGTATCCATGGCCTCAATATTATCAAGGGACTCAAAGATGAAGCCTCATATCTTCTCCACTTTCTTGGAGATCCATTGATCCATGATCAAGACTTTTATATTCATCATTTGGAAGCTACTTATTTCTTCTTGTAGGATCAATCTTGGAGTGGAAGTGTTAAGACTGTGGGCAGCCAAAGGTGCAACCAATTCCTAAATTAATTCTTTATATTGGACCAATTGACCCTTTAATTCCTATTTTTATTGGTACTCCTCTACTCTCTACCTAATTTTTCTCATAGCCTCATTAAGGGAAGAGAGTTCTCTCCATTTGTTATGTTTTCCTAGGATGACTTGGTTGACTTGGAAGTCCTTGGGAGTTACCTCTATCTGGTCTCTATCTCAAGGGGGGATTAAAATCTATGCTATTATTTCTCCTTGGGAATTCTTTCTCATGGAGTAAAAATTCCTCACCCTTTTTACCTTTTAAGGGGGAGTGAATTTCACCATCACCTCCTATAATGTATCTTATTTTTCTCTGGGTATTGCTTCCCTTTGGATCCAAATTACAACCATTGTGGCATGTATGATGCATCAATCTTTGTGGAAGAGGCCTCCTCAGAATAACCATTTCCCTTATTAGTGAGTTAGTTGGATAGGGTGTTGATCTCTCAAGGATCCTTGGTACTTGCTACTGAGGAGGGGATTTGTGTGGAGGAGGCGAAGAGTTTGGAGGTGGTGCTTGTTTCTCAATGTTGGATTCTATGGTGTGATTTATCTTATCTTGAGCTCATGAAAAATTCTCCTTTTCCCTTTGTGATTTATCCTCTTCCTAATTTTGGAAAGCTCATCCCTCCTCTTTATAACAATTTCTAGCCTATTTTTGTGGAGCTCCTCTTGCTTATTTCTCTCCACTTCCTCTTCTTATGATTTTCTTAGTATCTCTTTCTCCTTATACCATTTCTCTTCTTTGAGGAGGTATAGTTTTTACTCCTCATCCATTTTCCTTTGTTTCTCCATGTGGATCCTTTCTTCTTCTATTTTCCTATTATTTTCCTCGTCTTCTTTTTCTTTCTAGATCCTCTCCTCTTATTTCCTTTTTATTTCGACTTCCTCGTGCTTATTGAGGAGGGTATATTGATCCTCTAGAGTGAGGATCATATTGGATTATTAAATTCCATGGAGGAAGTCTCCTCATAGTCTTGTACCCTCTCCAAGACTGGATATTTCTATTGAAGAGGATGGGGAGATTATGTCTCTGAGAAGGTGACATTCTCTATAAATTCTAGGATGTTAATGATCATTGGAATAAGAGATCTTATGGGATCTGTCCTACTTATGAGAGTGTGGGTGATGAGGACATCATCATCTGAAGGAGTTCCTTCATTTTCATTGGTCACTATGAATATTTTCTCTTGTGTGGGATGGGAAGGAGACACTTCTCACTTTGGGACTGGAATCATAGGTTCTCACTCCTCTATGATCTCTTCTTCAAGCCCTCTCTTCTGAGGGCTATTCTTGGCAGGGAAACAACTTCCTAAGGGTTTACAAAGATTCTACATGTGGACCCTTTCTCTACCGTAGATGCCCACTTTTGACATCTTTGCATTGTTTTATGTAGTTTCTGATTGATTACCTCTAAAGGAGCATCTGTAAGGGTACCCTTTTGTTTTGTGACCTTTCCTCCCTTGTCGGGTCTTTATCCTTCTTTATTTCATATCCCTTGGTGGGCCCTTTACTCTTTTCCTTGACCTTTTTCACATGAGCATATGGAGGTCTAGGTGTTTAATGTCGAATGTGACCTCTCAATCCAACAAGAAACCCAACATAGTCCTTATTCAATCCATGGATTTGCAGAAAAAAACATGAATTGTTTGTTCTACAAAGTGATTGAGACGACCTATTGCCTCCTAATTAGGAGTGATTGCTGTAGTGTACCCTCAGAACAAGAGCCAACAACCTGATCTTCTCTAATACGGAGGATTTTTAGAGTGCAAGTGTGTGAGAAATAGCCATCAAATGTGAGAAATCTGCAACTAGATATGATGAAAAATGATGCTATTCTATGAATTGAACATGCTTAAGATGTGAAAGATGAAATACTTCTAATCTAGAAATGGAATTCAAGTAAGCTATGGAATTGAAAATGTGATTGAAATTGAAAAGCTTTTAAAGCATAACTGAAATTGTTAGCACTTACAAATAACTCATAAATCAAAGCTAACAATATTCAATTCCAAAATGAGATTATGCAAAAGATAAGATAAAAGCATGAAATTGAAACTAAAATTGACTATAGTAATTGTGCTAAAAAACCAAGGATCTTTCAATGAAGAAAAGAGGTCTCTTTTATAGAAAACCGAAGAGAGAGAGCGAAGAGCTTCTTGAAAAGAAACGGTTGTCTCTTCATTCTCCATT
>MU226958.1:205169-218594 GCA_018584345.1 Thuja plicata | reverse complement strand
TTATGTATATTAGCCAAAGAGGGTGTATTTGATTTAATTAAAAGTACTTTAGGACTTTAGGATTAAATCAATTAATCATAGGGGTTTTAGCTAATAATCATTTTAGATTTAGGAATTAAATTGTAATGTCAGATTTATGCAAATNTGGGTTTTCTGCATTTGAAACTCAGTCGATTAAAGTCAATTAGGAGAAGAATTTTCCTAGAACAATAGGACTTCGAAGATAAGAAAATGCACCAAAATTGATTAAGTTATTAGGTGCCAATTTTGGGGTGTTACACTAGGTACCTATTACTTCTATCAATTACCTCAAGGCTTATAACTTCTATGCTCAGGTTCCCCAGAATGGATTGATTGACCAAGGATAGGGGTCATTGGTCTACTTTTTCTTTAGCGTACGTGGGGTCCTGGACCTTTCCATTATTAGAGTATGACTTGGAAATGTCTTTTTGGAGTTCAAAAGACCTCATCTAATAAGTAATGAAGTGGAATTACTTCTATCTTTGATTAAAAATTTCATCTTGCAGTCCAACCCAAAATTACTAAAGTGTCATCTTATGGCTTGAGGCAGTGTTGGTAATAGCTTCTTGATTTTATTTTGTGGATCATAAACATCCTGGGAGTAGTCATATTTGTTTATGTTTGAGATTTGAAGTTTGAACACCACGTCCTTGGAAGCTACAATATTCTAGCACTTTAGTGCCCTAATGTGAATGAGAAGCCCACTTCGGGATTATGTTTTGTAGTCATTAGAGCTTGGGACTCTAAAACCTATCTACAAAATTCTAACAGAATAATCTTGCCACTAGAATTTTGTGGGAGGAGTTAAAGGCTTACATTTAAAGAAGCTAACTTTGATATAAATTGAAGGCTTGAACTACATAAACTAGTTTCCCCAAGTCCCTACTAAGGCCAAGGTGTCCTTGGAGAGTCACTATCCAACATTTTTTATTAACTTGATATCTGGTTATAAATAAATGTGTCATTAACATGCTTGTAATGTGTTGCGGCCTCTCAGATATTTAACAAATTATAATGCCAAGGGGTGAATTTCCCAAAATTATCTCCCATATTTCCTTAGGTATATGGTTCAAAGTGGTGAAATTTCAACCTTTCCACGATCCATATGACATATGAAGTCATATATAATTCATTTGTGTTCTTTACTTGTATCATCTAGGCGTGAAGATTGTTGGATATAAGTGACACCTAGTAAACGTGTTACATGCCCTTTGCAATGGTCACAATATAGTAATACATGAAGTTTTAATAGTGAGAGTCCTCCTTTCCAAAGAACCTACTCAAAGTGATGATTATGTCCTAGATTGTGAGCTTGAATTCTACCATATTGATCATATCTACTATTTTTCCTTTGGCTTTCCTTCCCTGTGTGAGCCAAATATAATTGAGTTGATTTTTGTGTGCAACCTCATCTTGTTGGTATTTTGTGAGAACCTCCTCCTCAATTATCATGAAGACCTATTGGTGGTTTGGGAGTCATAAGATCTAGTGTATGATGCCTAGAGTGAAATTAACATTTCCCTGGGAATCTGTGTGCTTCTAGGTGGCTTCACTATAATGGTTGAACATTGTTAAGATCAATTTTGGAGACTACATTTGTTGAAGGAACATTGTTGCCTGCACCAATCCTAAATGTTGGACCTTAGGGTAGAAATCTGTAACCCAGGGGAGGAATCTGGGTATCATTCTGGATTGCCTTGAGATCAATGTGTCTGATCTTGGTATGATTGGGAATTATAAACCCGTAGTCACAAATTCATATTTTAATTGTTCATGATTCTAATGGCATATTTCAGACCATGGTCAACTTGGCCATTGAAGGGGGCAAAATTACCAAGGAAACTAAGATGGAAAGGATTTTTTCTAAGGTAAGGGAGCCTATACATTTAATGCCACCTTGGGTTAATGAAGCTATGCCCTAGTTTTCCTGTATAGCCTAAGGAACATAGGTAGGGAATCAAAGGAGCCCTAATTGTCATATTTCTTAAGAAAATGTGAGGATTTTAGATTTATAGGGAAAGGAAAACACAATATTGAACAACTTTGAGGGTACCTAGGGTATATATTTTGTAGAGAAATCCCTTTATTTAGAACCTAAAATATGAAACCTATTCTACAAAAACAAAGAACAACAAAAATAACACAAAAAAAAAGAAAAAAAACCAAGAACCAATAGGAGGAAAGGAAAGATACTACCTCCAGATGATGAAAATGAGAAGGAATCCAAAAGACACTAGTGAATAATGCAAACAAGGACTTTGAGTTTATCACACAACTTACTCCTTTGAAAATTGATCACAAGAAGGCTCTATTCTCTTAGCGAATGCTTTGTGAGTGAAAATGATTCTTTTTTTCCTTTAATACCTCATCGAATAAAGTGCATTGTACTTTTTCACTAACATTGAGTCTCTAACATGCTGAAGACCAGGACTCCAGAACTCAGAATGATTACAAAGAGAAAACAAAATCTTGAAGCACCCTGGGGTTTGTGAATCTATTATACTGCCAAGGAACAAACCAAAATAAAGGAGGCTTCGAGGTCAAGGACTCTAGATCATAGGGTAAAATACTAGAAAGGAAACAAAAGGGGGACCCAATGCTTATCACACAAAATGTTGGGTTAGGTATTTAAGGCATAAATATACTATTATTGAGTTCTTATGTCACAATAATAGTGTTATCTTGAGTTTATTAGAAATACATGTGTGATTTTTTGTTTTGTTATAAGAGAAAGCTTTTAATATGATTTTTGACTAAATTTTAGATGTATTGTTCAAGTTAAAAGATATAAGTTAGTATTTACATGAATGCAAAGTCATAGTCTTTGTGCTATAGTTCTATTTTTTCTTAGATATCTAAAGTTTATTTATGTTAAAACCCTTTGTGCTATAATATATTTTTGCCTAATTATTTGATCATTGTGGGATAGTGTATAATTTTATGAGCTTGTGTACATTTCTATTACGTAGTTAACTGGCATGCTTATGATTTTTCTTTCCTCTAATCTTAAGACTATTGGTATTATTTCTCTAGCTAATGATTTAAAGTGAATTTGTTAAGATTTTGAGTTTTTTAATTATCAAGGACACTTGTAAGAAAGTGGAAATGCTTCCTAAAAAAAGAGAAAAAGATATATGTGTAACATCCCAACCTTAATTTAGCTTACTGTTACCAAAATTTTCACTCAATTTCAATTTGGTAGAGCCATAATGCTTTCAAGCAAATCAAAAGTTACTATTTATTCTTAATGACATGTGGATGTAAATGTGGCTCCCAAGAGGGCTTGAGCCCAACATGCAAGTGGCAGCGAAGAAATGCAGAAAACAAAAGAGGAAAAAGATAGTTGTTTTTCTAATACGTTTTCTTCATGTGCAGGTAATGCAGTGTTCTTGATTCAGTAAGAGAGCAAGCAGAGAGCGCAACCACACTTGAGTGGTAAAGAAGAAGCAAGGAAAAATTTCATAAGAGGGATTTATCCCACATCATCTGTGTTTGGAGGTAACTTGTTTATTTTTATACATTAGCACACACATAAGAAGTGCCAAAAATACATGAACCTTTTGGTAGGAGTCTCGCACGCATGTGATGGAAAGATAGTGGTTGACGTGGAATATTTTGTGGGCCTAAGGTGATATGGCATCGAAAAGGAAGGTTGGAAATGAATCAGTGAACACCACATGGCACAAAGTGGAGATGAAGATGATGAGGTGACCAGTAACATGATAGTCAAAGAAGGGCCCATGGAGGTGACATCAAGTGGTTAGTCATGAGAGATGGTGGAGGTCAAAAATAAGTGCCACAACCTAGCGACAAGCACTTGTTGTTAGTTGTCACGAGATTATGATGGTAAAGGAATATAGTATAATATGTTCATGATCTCGTGAGTGGCACCTTTTCTTGGTCACGATGGTTAAAGATAGTCAGAGATAACATTGGAGAGCTCACAAGTAGCGGTTGATGCAAGGTCGTAAAGTCATGAGTAGTTATGAGATGTTAGTCATGAGTTAATGATAGGATGCCATGTTTTTGAAAGCATTCCTCATTGATGGGTCATGGTGGTTAAAGATAGTTAGCAGATCAAGAGGAGAGATGACAATGCTAGTTAGTCATCGGGTCGCGAGATAGGCTAGCGGCTAGAGATAACATTAGAGATCTAGAGAATGGGTGCCATGTATCATGTCATCGTGGGCTCATGAATGAAAAGGAATATTGATCTTGAGTTAGAGATTTAGCGATAAGTTTCTAGGTGGAGGTTCATATATGATAGTGATCATCGAGAAATATGGGTTGTCGAGTAAGAAGAATCAAGTGGTGGCGAATAAAAGTTATTTGAAGGGTAAAGTTCCAAGTGATGACATCATGGCTTCATGGGACTCACATAGAATAAAATTCTATTTCAATTAAGTGGACAGGTTGAATAATGATGGCTATGGTTGTTTGAGAGGTGGTAGGGCCGCTTCATGGGACCCACATCAAATAAAAGGTTGTGTCGGATAAGATGAAAAAGTTTCCATATGAGAATACAATTACCCAATAATGGGTGATGTCATAAAATGCACATGTTGTAGTTGATTTTATTTCAAGACTCTGGTTATTAGCTCGTGACGGTTAGGGAAGATTGCACAAAATACTGGCGATTTGCAGATGGGTCGCGGCGGTAATAAAAGATGTTGGTCGCGAAGTCTCAGGTTAGGATGCAGTTAGTTGTTTCAGGCTGCAATCCAATGAATAAGGGTGTTGGCAGTTAGATTTCATGTATCATGAGCTTGCTGGTATGAAGGTTGACAATTGCGAGATAGAGATGGAGCCATTAACGGTTAGTCACTATTTCACTAGTATAAATGTGTGTAGGTTGTTTGGGTCACGAGCTAGCGAATGGTGCCAAGTGTTCAGGTGATTTTTCTGTGACTTTTCCGAGGGAAAATAAGGTACTTCCATGAGTCTGGAGCCAACAAATGACAAAGGTAAATGGTCTAAGAAATGAGGACATGTCAGGTGTTAATTGCATATGATTTATTTTACGTGGAAAAGAAAAGGTGGCAATTTTGGAAATACTTGGAACAGATACAAGAGAGGCAGAGCTTTTATGGAGTCATTGTCCTCAGTTCTAAAACAACGAGGACTCTTCTACTTCTCTGAGATCTTTTTGGGAAGATCCTGTTCCTCTTTTTGGGGCTATTTTTTGGATTCGACTCCATTTTTGAAATTTAGCTCCTTTCTTTATGGGAATTTTGGGGGGAACTTGAGGATGACATATATGATGAAATTATTTTGCCATTAGTATGCAAGGAATATCTTCGATAAACATACACCGAAATACAAGACAAGAGAAAACTGAAAATACAGATATCAGAGATCACCATAAATTGCTAAGTACAAATAAAATTGACGACACAATTTTGTGTCTAAACTGAAAATGCAAAGTGAAAAGGATAAAGAGGAACCCAACAGTGGAACCCGAAGAGAAAGTTATAGTGCAACCCATGAGAACAGTCAAAGAGGAACTCGAGAGACAGTTCAAGCAAGGAACACCAAGAGACAGTCAAACTTATTTCAAAGCATAACCGACTGACATAAACCAAAAGCCAGTTGAAGCCCGCAAAAAGTGGATCTGACTTCCACGTCAGATAAAACATTCATATTATATTTATAGTCTTGCTTTGTTTTAAAACCATTACTTAAGGGACAAGAAACATTAATGTATGTGTTTTAATTAGTTTAACTGATTTAAAACATATATACTAGAAGATAAAGGTAAAGTTGTAAACCTGTGATCATATAGTTAATATTATTTTACGTGAAACTTAATTAGGTCAATCTATCTTATAAATAGATGTTGTAATCATTCATTATTATGCATGAGAGGATGAATGTAGCCTACGAACACATCTATAGATCAGACTAAGATTTTCAAGAAGCAGAACAACAAAAGGTGAATTTGGTTATCAAGAACCAAGAATAGAGGCTACCGAACAACAGGATACACTTATACATGTAATCTTAAATGGATCTATAATGAGCAATAAGAGATTTCATACACTCAGGTCAAAGTGTAATTTTCTTACATTCTAACAAGTGAAGCAAAGTGTAAAAATCCTTTTAAGGAAGGTGGATTTAATAATCCTATTGTCAATCTCTTAACTGAGTGCACACTAAACAATGTAGCTAAATATCTTAATAGAGTAGACTTTAGCAGGTCTCCACAAATACTCCTAACAAAGTAGATCACCAGAAGTGATCAAATTTTAAGCCTTAACTGACCCCTTCCAATCTGTAGATAGTGAAGAATTTGTGGGTGTCATCCCCACCACAATTTTTACTTCCTAATAGGAGTTTTTTGCGTTATCATATCTTGTGTTATGTGTCAATTGTTTTCATGAATGTTTCTATGAATGTTCACATGTTTGTTAAAGTTAAAGAATTGATAAGTCTTACACAAAGATAGTATAGATCAGATGGTTGGTTATACAGTTGATTACACAAAGGATAAAGGTCAAAAGATAAGAAAGTTTTAGAGGTATTGATTCACCCCTCCCCTCTCAGTACACATTCCCATTAATTCTAACAATTGGTATCAGAGATAAGTCTCTTATCTGGAAATCTTAAAGGCTTAAGAGAAAAAGATCATACAATGGAGAAGTATAGACTTGACAAAAGTATTGAGAATCAGAAGCTACAAATTCAAATCTTCTATGACCAGTATAAAGAAGTTAGAATCAAGATGAGACAACTGTTAGATGAAAGAAAGATTATGGCATCTTGTTGTAATGAAATAGGTTACCATGAAGAAGAGATACTAGATTTATTTGAGTCATCAGGATCAACTACAAGAAAAGCATCAGATAAATCAGAAGAAAGCATCACAAACTTAAATGAAATCAATCAACATCTGGCTGGACAAGTGAAATCTCTGCAAATTGGTCAAGAGACACAAATGGTAAGAATGATTGATGTCATGAACAATGCTAGACAAGATGAGCGAGAAAGAACACTAGAAATTGATGATAGAAGGAAGATTACTTAAAAGCTACAAGAGAAAGAGTCAAAAATACAAAGACTTACAGAGCATCACCATGAGATTACAAATTAGATTATTCTTATGATTTAAGAGGTAAAAAGAATGAATGTTGAACTCATTGAAAGAATAGAAGCCATCGGTGAGCTAAGGGAAGAAAATGAAAATTTGAAACAAGAAATAAGAATTCAGCAACATCATAATGAAATTATCAAAAGAGTTAAAGAAAGCAATAAAAGAATGGATGATTTTCTTGATGGACAACAAAGAGTCAACAACAACACCGGTTTAGGCTATACCAAAAATGGAGAATCACCCAATCAAGCTGATCCAAAGAATGTCTATGCAAATCCAAGACCAAGAAAGCTGACATGCAATTACTATGGAAAGAAAGGCCACACATCAAATGTATGTAGGAGAAAAATAAAAGGTATTCCTAAATCTACATCTTCATTCATAGGATTCTGTTATAAATATAACAAGAAAGGACATAAAGCATATGAATGTAAATCTGAAATGAAACAACCAAAGAAGGAAACCTACATGGACAAATACTTTCCTACTTGCAAAGTGAATGGGCATGCTACTCTTGAATGCTGGAAAAAGAAAAAGCAAGCATGGAAGCCTAAAGGTCAAGAAACTGCCTATCAACCAAAAATAGCTGGTAACTAGTACATATGGGATTATAACACATGGAAAAATTGTACAGAATGTGGAAGATTTTTTCACATTGTTGTAAAATATATGATAGAGTGGACAAAAAATTCTAGAGGCTGGACTAAACCCAGAATGGCATGCTTACACTGTCATAAAGTTGGTCATCTCAAGAAAGACTGCAGAGACCGAATGACAAAGACCAACACCTTTCCCAATGGAAATACCATTGAAGAAATCCGGAGTATGAGAAACAAAATGTGGAGGAAAGATACTAACACTAATGAAGCTGGAATAAGGAATACAATTGGTGACACCCTATCCAATGGATCTGGTGACATCACCATCACCACCTAAGCAGAACAAGTAATTATGGAACTGCATTACACCAAGTTATATTTTGCATCATTTCCAATCATACATAGTTATACTTATTACTATAGTTAAATTAGCATGATTATAGATGCACTATGGTATTACTTGTTAAAATCTGTATAAACTATTTCACTGGTCAATGCATACCAAAATTCATCGGTATACACTCAAAGCTAAATTGTCTGCATTTACCGAAACTCGTCGGTTAACATGTAAAATAAAATGTTGCCAGTGTAATCGAGAATCGTTGGTAATCAAGCAAGCAGACAAAGTTTTCTTCGTCAAATACCGAAACCCGTCGGTAAAGGTAAGAAGTTAGATGACTACCCCGAAGCATCACATTGTCACTGAAAAGAGAAGTTAGTTTTTAACCAGACGTCTCCATCTTCACACACTGAGGAGTGGTTGAGCATTAATGACTCAACTTAGGGCAAACATCTATAAAAATGCAATGGAAGGGTTTCATTATTCACCAGCAAGCATAGCAGAGCGACAAGAGCAAAATTTGAGCACAGAGCAATAGCATCACAAAGTGACTTCAACTCGACTCACAACACTCCAAACAAATCAGTGACCACTATAGAAGTAAACAATAAGTTCCTAAGTTAACTGAGAACTTTGTTTTACGCAATTATAGAAAGCCCTAAATGTCTGAAACAATGACCACGACTTCAAGAACCGCTAAGTTGAAGAACATCAAGAAAGACAAGGTCAGACTTGTCAAGAATTCTACCTGTGAGGAACCACATTACAAGATATTTCTAGAGGTTGCATCACAACTTGACAATGCTGGAGCATTCTCGTGAATACCAGCTAGGGTTTTGCTTGTCAAAGATGTGCGATCATACATTCACTGCAAGATTGCAGAAATTGGCGACCTAGAGGTTGAACAAGCTTTCAAGAATCTATGTAATGATGATGGATCTATTAAAGATGAACACAAGAACATAGAGGTGAAAGAGATCACTAATTCCCTACTATTCTTGAAGGTATTTAAGACCGAGTGGATTCGGGTAGTACTGAGTAGGATCCACAATCATAAGCTATGGCTAGTTGAGCCTAAAACAATAACACAAGATGTTATTCATAGAGTCACCAGTTATCCAATAAATGATAAGGTAAAAGAATTGAAACACCCACCCAAGGTTGAGATTGAAAAGAATACATGAGCTAAGTGTGATGGAAGAGGACTTAAGGTATCCACTATCATAGATGATGAATTGAAATTTGGAGCATGTGTCCTACGATACAAATTATTTCAAGCTAGCAGGATGAACAACATAGCATCTAGAGCAGTGGATACTGCATATAAGATTGTAAAGAAAGGAACTCAATTGGATCTATCTGAACTCCTACTCAACCAATTGGAAGAAAACTTAAAGACAATCAAAAATGCAAAGACAAATTCATGTAAGTTTGGTTCACTTATCATGTGCATTTTCTTTTACTTCCAAGAATCTTTTCCATCAATAGGAGACGTAAAATGGGATACAACTACACCAGTCACCATAAAAATTAGTGAGTTCATAACATCAATGGGAGACAATTTTGAGACAGTTATGGATAATTACTTTACTAGATTCAAGGAGAGAATGCAGAAAAGAATAAGGATCCCAGAGCAACTAATTGAGAAATTCAAGAATGATATATGTTTCATGGTTGACACAGACCACACATACATCAAGCCTATTGTACCAAGGATAACATGGCTACAACCATTAGACTATGAGGTAAACATTGATCAAGCATCCAATGCAATCGATGCATTGATTAACCATCCATTAGACAAAACACAACCAAAGTTTGACACTTATAAAGAGGCCAAAGAAAGAATCAAAATTGGCTTGGTTGTGAAGCAAACAGATAGGAAGAAAGATAAAATGGTAAAGAACTTGAAGAAAATACTACCAGTCAAAGAGGAAGAAACTGAACAAAAGGAAGAGACTAAGGGATAGTCACTCGTCGGTGAGGCTGAGCAGGAAAGTGACTCCGAGTCTATAGAGTCAGATACTCCCTTACTAGCACCAGCTAAGAAGCCAAGAAATATAGTTGCTACAAGGACAAGAAGTCAAATAGCTAAGGAAAAAAGTCCTTCACCTTTGAATAAAGGTCATGTAAGGACTTATAAGAGAAAGCCTCCACCCAAACAATCCAAAGCTACAAAAAGAAGAAAGTTCATTAGAACTAAGGAGGACATTGAGGACATAGAACAAGATGAAGCTGTCCAATAGGAAAAGAATAAGAATCCTAAACCCATTGATGAGGTATGTGCACAAATGATTAAATCAGGATCAATTACTGACTCCAAATTCAGAAGATGGTTAACTCTAGATCCCTTGGATCAAAGTAAGATTGAGGAAACAATCATCAAGATGATGTGCATATACAAATACCTCCCTATAAAACTGTCAGAAAATATGCCCAAGGCACTTCAAGAGAGGATATCAACAAGATGGACATTTGCCTTGCACTCTGAAAAAGAAATCAGGGAAAGATCCCTAGTATCAATCAGGCCTCCCGAATAAAAAATGGAGGAGATCAAAGAAATGATGAAGGTTCATTCCAAAAGGTTCTCACCGAAGTTGAGGGCCTACCAAGTGCTTAAAGGAAATCTATTGGATCTAGATAGAAAAAGTGAAGCCAAATGGAGAAAAATACTTGACATTCCTTAAAAGGATACAAGTCCTGATCCATAGCGAGCTCTTACCAAAAATCAAGAATCCAAGGATAATCAGGCTATTGAGAGCACCAAACCAATTATCATCATAGATGTAGAATTGGACAAAGAGGAAATGGACACCACAAGCAACAAGGATATGGATGTTATAGATGAGACATGGTTGGACACCACTATGGACAACATTGTGGACAATATCATTGACATTCTCAATGATCCAGCAAAAGAAATACAAAAAGATGAAGATGTCACTATTACCAAGGACAAAACCAACAAACATGACATTACAATTGATATTACATAGGTGAACATACCAGGAAACATGCCAATATTGATGCAAGCCATCAATATACTCCAGGAAAAAGACAATTCACCTACAAAAGATTCAAGCATTCCCCAGGATGTAGGGGATGAAGGAAAGAAGGACAACACTGATTATCAAAATGTCATTGGAGATAGTCAAAATGTAACCAATACTAACAAGGTTACAAAAGGAGATTCAAAGAAAATAGATGTAGACACCAATGAAAAGGATGCACCAAAAAAAGGAAGATGAAGTACATAAGGACACCAATGAAGGAGATAAACCAAAAGATGACACTCCTGAGGAAATTGAAAATGTTGCTACAGATAATATAAAGGTTGATGTGGAGATGTCCACTCAAAACCAACAAGATGACACCGATGCACAAAAAAAAAAGAGGAAACACCCCAAATCACTTCATCTAGCACAACAGACAAAGCCAAGAAGCTGGCTATGGTTCTACATTCAAGTGAAACCTAGAAGAAGAAAAAGAAAACCAAAAAGACTAAGTTGGAAGTCACTCTAGATGAGATAATTGAGATACCCAAATGTGACCCGACTATGTTAGAGTAGTCGAGTATTGCTAATAATTAAATTAGTTAATTATTAGTTCATCTACTCTTAGCTTAAGTTAGACTTAGGAAAGTTTCCTTTTCTGATTTGTTTCCCTTTTAGGGTTTTGGTATCCTTTATAAGGATTGACCAGCTTTTATTTCATAAGGAGATTGTATTATTTTAATCATTGTTAATAGAAGCTCATTTCTGTCACAATGCTTTTTCAGTCTCTGGCCTATCGGCCGCCCTAGCTTTCTCTTTCTGTCTTCATTCTGTTTGTAATAGCTATGCATGCAGGTGTTCTTGGGTAGATTGATCTTCAGTCTCTTAACATGGTATCAGAGCTCTCCTGCATCCGGCTGTTCATTCTTTGTTGAAGCAGCGAGGGTTTGAAGCTTTCAGAAGCTTTTCTGGCTTTTGTCTCTGGTTCTGGGGGGTCTGTAATTTTTGGAGCTGTTTGAGCCAAAACGGACTCCACCATTGCGTCCAGAAGGCCCGGGAGAGTCGAAATCATATAAAATTTTGACCATTTTGGCTACAGGGGCCTCTGGGGAATTTTTTCGGGCCTTCAATGGCCGTATGGGCTCATTTTTCGAAAAAAAAATTAAAAAAAAACATTTTTTAAATGTTTTTTATGCATTTTTTTACACAGACTTTGGTTTTTGTGGGGCGCCACCACCGCACCGCCACCACCGGCTGCGGGTTTTACCGGCAGCGGCCCCCCCGCCGGCCCGCTCCGCCGGCCTCTTCCTTCCGTGGCCCGCGTCGCTCATTACACAGCGGCCCCGCCGCCTGTTATCACCGCCGCCGTCGTCTTCTCCCCGACGCCCGGTGCCCTGTGGCCCCCGCCGCCCATTCTCTGCGCTCAGCCCGGTCCCGCCACCACAGCGCCGCTCAGGGTGGGTACAGCCCCCGCGGGCCCTCTCTTACTGCGCGTGGTCACATGAGTGACCAGGGGCTGCGGCCCAGCCCCCAGAGCACGCCATGCGCCCGGGGGCTTATTTTTTTAGCCCCTGGGGCCATTTGTAAGCCTTTTAGGGCATTTTGGGGGTACCTGGGCTTTTTTCGCTCTATAGGGAGCATACGGGGGTATTTTTCTGACTTCCATATATCATCAGAAAGATCTTTCCGAGAACTTTCCGATGGTGGGGGTTAAAGGTTTTGGTTCCACCATTTTGATAGCGTTTTTTTTTGTTGAAGTCCGATGTCTTGTTTTGCCTTCCGGGAGTCATATCTGGCTCATCCAGACTCCTTTTTCTACAAACAAGATATCGTCGGAAAGCTGATTCTATGTACTATTCAGTGGTAGAGGTATTTCTTCCAGATTTTGCTTCGGGTTTTCACTCCTCCGAGTTATGCAGTTTATGCCCTCTGGTGGTGTGCTTGGTTCTACAGGTCCGGGGATCTCTTCCTATGAGTTCATAGTTCACTCTTCTTTCTGACTTCTGAGCTTGCATGCTCTTTCTAATGTATCTTTATTCTATAAATGCACTGGGATAAAGTGCCTTCTTCTACTTTTCTTAGATCTTGTACACCTGGTTCGGTTGTTGTACCCGCACTGTGTTATAAAGTGCCATGGGGGGATTCTGATGCATTTGCCACTATAGGCGCATCTACTTTTGTCAAGTGAGCGTACCTTCCACGAAATTAGCCCATGTAGTCTGTGTCTATACACCACCCTTTATCCTGTGTGTGTGCCTCTGTTGCACTTGGTGTTCCTGGTTCTTCTTCTGCAGTTGTTTCTGGCATCGCATTTCAGTGTTCCTGTCACCTCTCCCAGTTCAACATTATGGGGGGGTTCACCTGTTGGTTCTATTGCTTCCT
>MU226958.1:192758-204814 GCA_018584345.1 Thuja plicata | reverse complement strand
GGGAAAAGAATAGAGCAAGAAGCATCTCTGAAGCATGTCTGAAAACTCTGTCAGAAGATACTGCTGGAACCCCCATTGAAGTGCATGATCAGGTAGAGAAGACAAGTGTCTGAAGAGCTGATCACTCAAACCAGGAAGCAATAGAACCAACAGGTGAACCCCCCCATAATGATGAACTGGGAGAGGTGACAGGAACACTGAAATGCGATGCCAGAAACAATTGCAGAAGAAGAACCAGGAACACCAAGTGCAACAGAGGCACACACACAGGATAAAGGGCGGTGTATAGACATAGACTACATGGGCTAATGTCATGGAAGGTACGCTCACTTGACAAAAGTAGATGCGCCTATAGTGGAAAATGCATCAAAATCCCCCCATGGCACTTTATAACACAGTGCGGGTACAACAACCGAACTAGGTGTACAAGATCCAAGAAAAGCAGAAGAAGGCACTTTATCCCAGTGCGTTTACAGAACAAAGATACATCAGAAAGAGCATGCAAGCTCATAAGTCAGAAATAAGAGTGAACTATGAACTCAGAGGAAGAGATCCCCAGACCTGTAGAACCAAGCACACCACCAGAGGGCATAAACTGCATAACTCGGAGGAGTGAAAACCCGGAGCAGAATCTGGAAGAAATACCTCTACCACTGAATAGTACATAGAATCAGCTTTCCGACGATATCTCGTTTTCCGAAAAAGGAGTCCGGGACCCATCTTTCCTGCTTTCTGCAGTAGTTTAGCAGTTTTTTGCTTCTCCCTAAGTTACACTTAAGGGGGGGTGTTAGAGTAGTCGAGTATTGCTAATAATTAAATTAGTTAATTATTAGTTCATCTACTCTTAGCTTAAGTTAGACTTAGGAAAGTTTCCTTTTCTGATTTGTTTCCCTTTTAGGGTTTCGGTATCCTTTATAAGGATTGACTGGCTTTCATTTCATAAGGAGATTGTATTATTTTAATCATTGTTAATAGAAGCTCATTTCTGTCACAATGCTTTTTCAGTCTCTGGCCTATCAGCCGCCCTAGCTTTCTCTTTCTGTCTTCATTCTGTTTGTAATAGCTATGCATGCAGGTGTTCTTGGGTAGATTGATCTTCAGTCTCTTAACAGACTACACTAGACTATGAAGCACTAAAAGAGTATGGTGAAATATGCCAGAGGAAGGCACTACAAGAGAAGCTAAGAAAGGAGCACAGAGACTCCATGGTACTAGAAACAACTAGGGACATCTTGAGTTAGATTGTACCTGATGTTGATGTTGATCACAATAGACCTATCCTTGATCAACTAGCCACTCTCATCAAGGCCATCACAAAACATAATATTGATGCAGAAAAGGCAATTGAGGAGAGAGTAGAGCAGAAATACTAGCACATACTGATCATTGAAAAGATCAACCAAGAAGTGGCAGAAAACAAGGTAAAGCTTTCTGAATTAGCAAGTGAATTAGATCCAATAATTGCTGAAGCTATTTCCTTAATATAACAACTAAGCACACTTGAGAAATTCACTAAGGAGCATAGTGATAAAATAACAAAGTTAGATTCTGATCTAGCTACTAGTGCTAAAGGTTTAACCACCGATGATAATGCAATTAAGTTGCATTATGAGAAAATTGTTGAGATAAAAAGGTTAAGACAGGAACTGTGGGAAGCAGAAACACAATTTAGGGAAGAGGTCACCGAGCTCCAGGCTCAACTTCTACCAAATCTAACACTGCTTCAACAACACATCAGTTTAGCAAGACAACTGATAGAAACCCTTGAGATGTCTATAGCAGATAACATCTACGACATTCATGCAAGGATCACACTCGAGCACATGGCTCTAGAGAACCTAAAATAAAAATGGGAGAAGATGATGGAGGACATGAATTCCTCACACTCTCATATTTTTTATAAGTTATAGGTATAAACCTTTGCCCTTACTATCAAAAAAGGCAGAAAATAGTGATATGTACACATGGGATGGGAAACTATAATGTTATGATATGATAGATATACAAAACAAGGTCAAAATAAAAGAGTATCATGTACGTACACTTATACTATAATGACATATGCATAGGGGGAGTCATGAAATGACTAACGAATATATATGGTGTACATACTAAATAGTTTGTTAGTATTTTGCACATATCAATTTTTTATACTAATGTCAAAGGGGGAGATTGATGACATTATTTTGACATTAGTATGCAAAGAATATCTTCAGTAAACATACACCAAAAGATAGGACAAGAGCAAATTGAAAATACAGATATTAGAGATCACCATAAATTGCTAAGTACAAAGAAAACCGATGACACAGTTTTGTGTGTAAACCGAAAATGCAAAGTGAAAAGGATAAAGAGGAACCCGACAGTGGAACCCGACGAGTAGGTTATAGTGCAACCAGAGAGAATAGTCGAAGAGAAACCTGAGAGACAGTTCAAGCAAGGAACACCGAGAGATAGTCAAACTGATTTAAGAGCATAACCGACTGACAGAAATTGAAAGTCAGTTGAAGCCCGCAAAAAGTGGATCCGACTTCCACGTCAGATAAAACATTCATATTCTATTTATAGAGTCTTGATTTGTTTTAAAACCATTACTTAAGGGACAAGAAACATTAATGTAAGTGTTTTAATCAGTCTATCTGATTTAAAACATATACACTAGAAGATCAAGGTAAAGTTGTAAACCTGTGATCATAGAGTTAATATTGTTTTACGTGAAAATTAATTAGGTCAATATATCTTATAAATAGATGTTGTAATCATTCATTATTATGCATGAGAGGATGAATGTAGCCTATGAGCACATCTATAGATCAGACTGAGAGTTTCAAGAAGTAGAACAACAAAAGGTGAATTTGGTTATCAAGAACCAAAAATAGTGGCTACCGAACAATAGAAGTATTATTCAATCACATTAAGTGATACACTTATACATGTAATCTTAAATGGACCTATAATTAGAAATAGGAGATTGCATACACTCAGGTCAAAGTGTAATTTTCTTACATTCTAACAAGTGAAGCAAAGTGTAAAAGTCCTTTTAAGGAAGGTGGATTTAACAATCCTATTGTAAATCTCTTAATCAAGTACACACTAAACAGTGTAGCTAAATCTCTTAATAGAGTAGACTTTAACAGGTCTCCACAAATACTCCTAAGAGGGTAGATCATCAGAAGTGATCAAATTATAAGCCTTAACCAACCCCTTCCAATCTATAGATAGTTAAGAATTTGTGGGTGCCATCCCCATCGCAGTTTTTACTTCCTAACAGGAGTTTTCTGCGTTATCATATCTTGTGTTATGTGTCATTTGATTTCATGAATGTTTCTATGAATGTTCACATGTTTGTTAAAGTTAAAGAATTGATAAGTCTTACACAAAGATAGTATGGATCAGATGGTTGGTTATACAATTGATTACACAAAGGATAAAGGTTAAAAGATAAGAAAGTTTTAGAGGTACTGATTCACCCCTCCCCTCTCAGTACACATTCCCATTAATTCCAACAATATATTCCCTCATTTGTACTATTTTAGGAGTTCAAATTTTATGTAGCTGGTGTTGTAGTGACTTATTTTGAGTCCTTATCATTTTGCATGTTTTCTGTAACTCTTTCAGGAATATATGATTGTTTTGGCATTTGGAGCGTAATAAAGACTACATTTTAGATCTATCTTGAGTCTTATATTTAGTGTGCATTACAGTGATTGATGTTTATGTCTATGTTTCTTCATTGGATTCCTTAAATTCATGTCTCATTACAGCAACTGTGATAAGTTTCTACATATTTTTGTATAGGTTATGAGTTTTGTCAAATCATTACAGTTGTCAGTTGTGGATAGATTCCTTCTAATTTCATATTGATTAGGCCTTCTTATGAAGCACTATTATACAAGGAATGTTATTTCAAGGTTGTGTCTTGCAGGAGTTGGTCTTTGAAGGTTTACCGTGTTTAGGGAGAAATATTATCCTTATCATCTTGGTGCATCACCTTTTAAAATTTTAAGTTTAGTCATTTCTAGATTATCATTTCTTATCCCTTTTCTTTCAAAGTTTAAGTTTTAGTAGGTTTTTAGGTGAAGTAAAAGCATAGGAGCCAACCTAGAATCTTGAGATTCACTCCAATTTTGAGTAACCCACAACTCTGGAGTGTTTCCATGTTTCTCCAAAAATTTAAGTTATTGAGAACTTAACAAGGTACATTTTTGGGAGATAACAGTTTTGGCATGCCCGGTAGGACCGTTCTTATCAAACAAGTCAAGAATTTAGTTTTTTTTTCTAGTTATGACATGCTATCAACAATATTTTTACCAATAAGAGGTTCTTATTTTCATATCTGGAAAATCTGTTGAAAAGATATTTTTGGGAACTAGTGTTACTAATGATTTTATGAGAAATATTCAAACAAGAAGTTCAAGTTCCTTTGAGTATTTGTAGCTCTCCCCACCAAGATAATAATTTACCCCAAGACTAGCAGTACAGACTCCTCCATAAAATTGATTTCATTCATCAGTTCTTGGAAGAGAGCCAAAAAGGAGAGGGAGACCATCAAAGAAGGAGATTATTAGACATTTCGCATCTCTAACTTGCAGAACAAAGTTTTTTGAGCCTGAACCACATGTTGTTCAAGTTTTAGCAGTAGCTAATTAATCTATTCCAACAATCTCCTCGGTTGAGGTAGTATTTATTCCTACTAATGTACCCATTGTATCAGTTCAAGCATGTATAATGGAAAGACAGTTTGTATTTGTACCTTTTGACCAAGGTAGTCCTCTTAATCTTTCCCAAAAAAATGACATACCCTTGGCAGCCTTGAAGAGTCTTCCTAATTTTACTGGAGAAAGTCAGACTACAACTTTTGAGAACATCAGATATTTTGCTTCTATTTGTAATGTTCATCATGTAACTGAACAAAATGTGGTCGTTAGGCTGCTTGCAACCTCACTAAAAGGAAAATATTTGCAATGGTTCAAAACACTACTAGTGGGATCAATTGACACGTGGGATCAACTGGGAGATGCCTTGAGTAGATTTTTGAAGACAAGTCTAACCATTTGTCTCTACTGGAATAACTTACTACAATCAATAGGGCTCCTCAGAAGAAAATGACTAATTACAACACACATTTTCAGAGGACATGGAATAGGATTCTATTCACAATAAGGCCTTCTGTAGACCATGATTTTTTGTATTATTTGAGAAGCCTTAATAGTGATATATCAGTTATGATATAGTCTATGGGGGTGCTTCACTTCCCCAAGCCTTTAGAATTGTTGTTAGAGAAGAAAAAAATATTATCCAAGTGGGTAATATAGCCCCTAGGCCACCTATGCCCTTTTCCCAGACATGCAGCCCAACTTGCCTTTGCAAATACCACCTTTTGCTCCTTTACCGATGGCTACTAGTCAAGAAATGATTACTGCAGGACTGTCTCAAGAGTTACATGAAATCAAGAGAAGCCAACAAAAGATTGAAAACATACTTCAAAATTTAGGAAATAAGTTGGTAAATATTAAGAAGAAACAATTTCAAGGTAGACCGCCTTATCAACAACAAAATCAAGGTGGTAGTCAATATTACAAACAACAAAATTAGATTCCAGGTCAACAACAACAAAATCAGGGTGGTGGGCAGCCATATCAAGGAAATTATCAAGGTGAAAGACATAATTTGAACTAAAGGACTTTCCAGCCTTATAATAAAGCCCCTCTTAATGCTTCTAATCCTGTCAGAGACCTTGTACTAGTCCAAAGTAATCTTGCATCTGACTATGAGTGGTGTTATCCATGCAATCAAGTTCATAATCATGCCACATGTTCCAATGGAGTCATCAACCAAGCGCTCATGGTTTAAAGTTTTGCAAATTCACAACCTGTACCTGATGATGGATCAAAGAAGCAATAAGACCCACTTCTAGTTGATTCCACTTTCATGAATTGGCAGGGTAAGGAATTCTCTGGGGTCAACAGAGATGATTCTACAGTTGCAACAAATACTAGAGAAAAGAAAAGAGCCTTGGATACTAATCAACAAGTGGTAGCAAGTAAAGGAAAAGAAGCTGCAACTGCAAGACCATCTTCCTCTCAAGTTCCACATATTTTATGGATAAATTCTCAAGAATAAATCAAGGAGCAGCCACAATTGCAAGCAGAACCTGTTGTTCCTAGGATCCAACAAAAGGTACATGCTATTATTCCATTTAATATAGTTGAGAACTCTAAGAAAATGAATGTTTCAATTAGTATGTGGGATTCATTATCCATTCTAGGTCAAGATAATCTTCTATAGTTAGCCTTGTCTAAAAATGAAAATCCTATTAATACTACTGATAGTTCTGATAGAACAGTTTTAACAAATAATCCTGAGAGAAGCAGTAAGTCATCTGGAAAGGATGTTAAGACACCTCCGTTCTATGTTTCCTTAATCATAGGGGATAAAGTGGTCCATAAATGTATGGTATATAGTGGGGCCAAAATTTTAGTCATACCCAAGAAAATTGTAGATCAATTAGGACTGAAATATCAACCTTTGGAAAAGGGAGTAGTATAACTTGATGGGTCAACTGTCAACACACTAGGTCTAATAAAGGATACAAGTATGACCCTTAATGCTTTCCCTAAATTATCTATTTACCAGGACATCTATTTCATAAACCTACCTCCATACTTTGCCTTGTGTTGTCAGGCGATTTAATAGAAAAGATAGGGGGTATTTGTCTTCTGACTGGTCCCATATGTTGTTTAGGACTAGATATGGTACAAAGTTAGTCCAATTAAGTTAGAATTACTTTCTAACGATCATATAGAGGCCTATGTTCCCAGTGTGATTAATGCAAATTTGGTAGCATTGGAGCATGATGAAAACATTATTGTTCAAGAGACAAGTACACAAATTGATGATATTCCAGACATCTTATTGGATGAGTGGGCATAAGAGAATTACCATAATGATCAACATACTAACATAAAAAAAACTGGTATAAGCATGTATGATTCATGAGCCACATTTAGGGATGCCTAATCTTATAAAAGCTACAGATCAGGGTACATAACTATAGAATGAAGTATGCCATATTTACTTTGATGGGTTAAGAAGTAAAAATGGAGTTGGTGGGGGTGTTATGCTTGTATCCCCACAAGGTGACAAGTAATATTCAACATTTAATTTTTCATTTGCATGTACTTATAATATTGCTTAATATGAAGGTCTAATTCAAAACTTGGAATGGGCTAGGAAGAGAAAGAGCAATTGTCTACAAGTGTTTGGTGATAGTGAGTTAATTGTAAATCAGGTGAGAGGTTTACATGTTTCCAAGAATGCTATTTTAAGTCATATAAGCACTGGGTACTCGATATGATATAAGATTTTGATGCTTTTTTATTTTTCCATACCTAGGAATAAAAATCAGCATGCAAATAGGTTGGCTACTATAGGTGCACAGTTTGACATTCCAAGTGATATTAGTAAGGAAAAGATTCAACAACATGTGAAGGTAGTTAGGCTTTCTGTTCCTGATAATAACATTATTTGACAAGTGTTTGACATTGATGAACACATATTAAGATTTATGTTGGAAGAGAATGTATTTTTTGATGCTAACCATGATAAGATCAAGCAACAAATTGGTGATCAAATAACTTAGTTAAATTCCAATAAGTTGCCCAAGGGGTTATTAACCCAAGAGTCTATCTTTGGAAATGTTGATCAACTTAGGAAAAATAAAACTACCATGGATGTGAAAGAAGATCACTATGAGGAGCTGGATATCTTCAAAGGTAATCTCCTTAAGGCTGGAAAAGTCTGAACCCAGCAAGAAAGACAAGCTTTTGTAGAGTTATGTCAAGAATTTCATGATGTTTTTGCTTGGGAATATTTTTATTTGAAAGGCTTTGATCCTGAAATTGCACAACATACTATAGAATTGATGCCTAATGCAAATCCAATCAAACAAAAGCAAATGTCTTTGAATCCCAAGTTATAACCCCTTATGGTTAAAGAGTTGAATAAGCTCATAGAAGGGGGCATCATCTATGAGATAAAACATACTAGCTGGGTCTCCAATCTTGTCCCTGTTAGGAAGAAAAATGGGGAAATTAGGCTTTATGTAGACTTTAGAGACCTGAATAGAGCCTCTCAAAAATATCACTACCTACTACCCTCTATGGAGCAGATTCTGCAAGTAGTTATTGGTTATGAGAGATTCTATCTTCTTGATGGTTATTCAGGATATAACCAAGTGCTAGTAAAAGATGAAGATCAACATAAAACTTCTTTTACCACTAAATGAGGCACTATGGCCCATAAAAGAATGCATTTTGGTTTATCCAATATTGGTTGTACTTTTCAAAGGCCAATGTATATGGATTTTAAAGGATTACTGTAGAAAAATGGTCTTGGTGTATCTTGATGACATAACAATGTTTTCCAAATATTGTGATTAACACTTGTCACATTTAAAACAAGTCTTTGAGATATGTAGGGAGTTTGGTATATCCTTGAAACCCAAAAAGTGTATCTTTGCAGTGCATGAAGGTAAAATTTTAGGACACATTGTGTTAAAACACAGAATAATGATTGATGATGAAGAGTTAGGGAAATTCTAGAACTACCATTACCCTGTCATAAAAAAGGGCTGTAGAGTTTCATTGGTAGAATTAACTTTGTAAGAAGATTTATGCCTAATATTGCTGCTCTATTATGGCCTTTAAGTTGTATGTTAAAAAAAAAACTATTTTTAGCTGGACTAAGGAAGGAAAGAGTAGTTTTCAAGCACTTAAGGAAGCTCTAGCAACAACTCCTACTTTTGTAAATCCATATTTTTTTAAATATTTTATTCTTTATGCATATGGTAGTTTGGATACAATTTATGCAATTCATGTACAATAGAATGATGAGGGTTTTGAATAGCCCATTGTATTATATAGTAAAGGTCTAGAGTATTTTGAATAGAGGTGTAATTTTGTGTAAAAACATGCACTAGCAGTTGTTAAAAGTTAAAAATTTCAAGCATTTGGTTTCTAACAATAAGATTCATCTAATGGTGGCTCATCCCAGTGTGAAAGATTTCTTATTGAGTAGGGATCTTAATGAAAAAAGAGCAGCTTAGATCACTAGGGTGATGGAATATGACATTGACATTAAGATCACTAATCTAGTGAGGGGAAAAGTTATATGTGAACAAATGGAAAATGAACCTTTTATAGAAGGAGCAAAAACTGTTAGAGACACAACCCTGGTTATCAATGATGCAGATGTAAATAATCAACCAATAGGTTGGTTAAAAGACATGGTTCATTTTCTGCAAACAAGTGAGTGCCCACCTGGTCTTGATAGAGATAAGAGAAGGTATTTAAGGCTTCAATCTATGCCTTATGTATTAATTGATAATATTTTATTCATAAAGGATCATAATGGAGTACTTCTAAGATGTATTGTCAATGATCATATTAACAAGGTGTTTTATGAGTTTCAAGATGGACTCTTGGGGGGTCATTTCTCTCTAATAAAAACTACATTTAAAATTATGAGAGTTGGATATTATTGTCCAATCATGTTTAAGGATTCCCATGCATGGGCTAGAAGGTGTGTTAAATATGCTATGTTTGCAAGGAAAGAAAGACTGCCAACTCTACCATTACATCCCATTCAAATTAAGCAACCCTTAATGAAATGAGGTATTAATTTCATCAGTGGTATTAAACCACCCTCTAGTGCAAGTCACAAGTGGGTCCTTACTACCATAGATTGTTTTACAAGGTGGACTGAGGTACTAGACTTGAAAGAAGCTAATGAATCAGTTGTCCTTAACTTTTATGAAGATATTGTGACCAGATTTGGGTTGCACGAGTCTATAATTTTAGATAATGCTTTAGCATTTGTTGGTTTGAGAGTAACAGATTGGGATATTAAGAAAGGCATCTTCTTCTTGAATACATCCTCAAACTTTTATCCTTAAGGTAATGGTTTGGCTGAATCTACTAATAATTTTTTTATCAATATTATCAAAAGGACCCCACAGGATAACCAAAAAGATTGGCACTCAAAGTTCAAATCTGCCTTATGGGTAGATAAGGTTACTCCTAAAAGGTTAATTGGTAATTTATCTTATATCTTAGTGTATGGTAAAGAGGCTAGACTGCTTATTTCTATAGAGTTACCAGCACTGTACCTTGTTGACTAGCTAATAATGCTTGATGGGAATGATCCTATAGCAGAAAGATATGCTCAAAATTTTAAGCTGGAAGAAGCAAGAGATAAAGTCATGAAAAAATTGGAGTACCAACAAATTCAAGTCAAGAGGACCTTTGACAAGAAAGAAATTCCTATAATTGTCAGAGAAGGTGATGTTGTCCTTAGATGGGATGAATTGAAAAGAAGACCATGAAAACACACTAAGTTTGACAACATGTGGAGTGGCCCATTTATCATTACAGAATGAAAAGATCACAATGCATTCTAGTTATCAAATATGGATAGAGAAATTCTAACTATCCCAGTTAATGTGATACACCTCAAGCATTTCTTTGAGGTTTGACATACCCTGTGCCTTATAGGTTAGGTTTTTGTTTCAATAAAGTGTTGCTGCACTATAGTTTAGTTGCTTTTCTAGTTTTCAATAAAGTGTTGTTCAACACATGTTAGTAGTTTAGGTTTCTTTCTTCCTATTTTCTGTTTGGTTTTCTTGGTTTTTTTGGATCCAAAGTCTGAGCTCTTAATCATGTACAAGATCGTTGGGAGGGTTGTCATCAGTCAAAGAGAATTGTTTAAGCTTCTGCATATTAGTTTTCCAGGTTCCAATCAGGTTTTCTATGTTACTGTGTGCCCAATGGAAATCCTATGCTACTGGTCCAAATTTCTTGCAGGCAGACATCCAACAGATATCACTAAGAATATTACCATGATTTTCACTCATGCTCAATTCGGTAGAGCCATCATGATTTCAAGAAAATCAAAAGTTATTATTGCCTTGTAATGACACATGGACGTAAATGTGGCTCCCAAGAGGGTTTGAGCCCAGCATGTCAATGGCAATGAAAAAATGTAGAAGAAAAAAGAGGAAAAAGATATTTGTTTTACTAATATGTTTGCTTCATGTGCAGGTAATGTAGTGTTCTTGATTCAGTAAGAGAGAGAGCATAAAGTGTAGCCACACACAAGTGCTAAAGAAGAGATAAGGCAAAATTTCATAAGAGGGATTTATCCCACATCGTTCTTGTTTGGGGTAACTTGTTATTTTTATACATCAATGCACACATAAGAAGTACCAAAAATGCAGATGAATTTTGATAGGAGTCTTGCACTTGTGTGATGGACAGATGGTGGTTAACGTGGAATATTTTGTGGGCCTAAGGTGATGTGGCATCGATAAAGAAGGTTGGTAGCAAATTAGTGCACACAACATGGCACAAAGTGGCGATGAAGATGATGAGGTGGCCAGTAATGTGACAGTCAAAGCGGGGCCCATGGTGGTGACATCAAGTGGTTAGTTGTGAGGTCAAGTGGTGGTTGGGGTTCCCAATAATTAAATATAGTCAGAGATAATAGTGGAGAGCTTGTGAGTAGCAGTTTTCGCGAGGTCACAAATTCATGAGTAGTTATGAGATGTTGGTCATGAGTTAACGATAGGATGCCATGAGTCTGAAAACATTCCTCATCGCTGGGTCACACTGGTTAAAGACACTTAGAAGATCAAGATGAGAGATGACAATTGTATGCACCCTAAAATGGTCGCCTAGACTTTGGGCCCCATTTCTCAATTTATCAAATCCCTAAATCAATATTTTCAAATATCAACAATACCAATTATATCAATTTCCTTGATCAAATCATAATCAATTCAATATTTCCTAAGGTTTGAGCCTTTTTTAATTTAAAAGAGAAAAAATAAAAATAAAAATCTTATTTAATTAAGAGAACATGCTCTCTTTTAATTAAAAATCTCTTTTAATTAAATAATAAAATCACTTTATCCTAAGCCTTTATTTAATTAAAAAGAATTTCCTCCTCTTTTATTTAAATAAAAAATCCCCACTTTTCTTCTTATTCTATGTTGCACA
>MU226958.1:139494-187693 GCA_018584345.1 Thuja plicata | reverse complement strand
GCGGACAACCTTGCCGGATGGATCTGAAAATCCCAAAGGTGTCAGATTGGGCCCCATTGATGGTGATGCAAGCAGAAGCATCTCCAAATAGCATCTCCACAGATTGCAAGAAGTGAGGACCAAACCCTAGAGCCTGAAGCATAGCGAGAATGAAGGGCCATTCAATGCGATCATAGGTTTTAGCAAAGTCAATTTTGAGGAACAGAGCAGACTGTTTAGATTGACGAGCCCACTCCATCCCTTCCCAAATAGCAATGATGTTATCAAGAATATACCTGGACTTAATAAAGCCAGTTTTCTCAGGACGAACAATAAGGGGAAGGAGATGTCTGATCTTGAGGGCTAAAGCTTTGGCAATGATCTTGTAGGATACATTCAACAGAGTGATGGGCCTCCAATTACAGATATCCTCTGGATCACCAGTCTGAGGTATGAATTTAATATTCCCTTTATTAATTATGTTACCCAAACTTTTATTGTGAAAAGCTTCGAGGTAAACTTTGTGCAGGTCAGGACCCACAGCATCCTAGAGATGCTTGTAGAATTCATAGGGGAAGCCATCGCATCCTGGAGATTTATCATTGGCCATAGAGAAGGCCACCTCCTTGAGGTCTGAGATGGTAAGAATTTTCTCACAGAAGGCACGCTGCTCAACCGCTAGGCGGTTTGGAGTAACAGCAATACAAGCCTTGAGAGCTTCATCCCGAGCAGCTGAATTGCCTTGAGAAGTAAAGACTTGCTCATAGTGCTGAACAAAGGCCTGAAGAATGGCCAGAAGCTCAGTAAGGGTCTCAGATCCTTGCCTGATCTTATGGATGCCACCATTAGTATGACGAGCTTTGAGAGCCTGGAAAAATTCCTTAGAGGCTCTGTCGCCCACCTCTAACCAGTGGAGGCAGGCTTTGATTTGAGCACCACGGGCAGGCATATGCATCAGCAACTTGTTTCTCATGGTGAAGCTGGGCAAGCGTAAGCTAGAGGTCTGTATCTAAGGGGTTCAATGTAAGCGCTTCCACAGCGCTACGCAGAGCCTTATTGTTAGCTTCATAAGCACGCTTTCTATAGCAGGCTAACTGACGACCATAAATGCGAAGAAACCTCACAGTGCGGGTAATGGCATCATTCCACCACTAAATCCAACCAGTATCACTGTGGGGCCAAGGAGCTAAATTCCAAACTTGAAGAATGTGGGCTATAGTGGAATTGTGTGTCAGCACAGACGTGTTGAGGAAAAATTGCGTCTGAGCAGCTCTCCTGGCGCAGGACTGTCATTTAATAGAAAAGTAAATGGGGAAATGATCTGACAAGGTAACATCTGTCAGAGGAATGACAGGTAGGCCTCGATCTTTAGAAAAGGAGAAAAAAGATTGAGCCATTATCATAGCACGATCCAGCCTCTTAAATATGCAGTCAGAACCAGCTCTAAAATTGGACCAAGTATGCCAGACCCCACCCTGTTGGCGGCGGTTAGCATTGGGATAAAAAAGGCCCAATTTATTGCGCATGTGATACCAAGCTTCTCTCTCCCCAGCTGTCCAGCGAAAAGGCAAAGTTCCCTCCTTGTCAGAGGCCAGCTCAACCATGTTAAAGTCCCCACACATAACCCAAGTAGCTGGAGGCCAGTTGTCTGCCAGCCAGACCCATAATCGATATCTTTCAACAACATCATTGGGGGCGTAAACATTAATTACACCAAAAGAATGATTATGCAGAGATAGCAAAATCCAGGTTGCACGTTGCATCGGGTCAGACCCATGCGCAATAACAAAAGAATGAAGGTGAGGTGCCAGAATAGTAATGACACCGCCTTTGCCAGCTTCATGCTGAGAAGAAAAGACAATGTTGTCCGGCCATATGAAACGACAGGCAAAGGTCAGCAAAAACCCAGAAATTTTAACTTCTTGTAAACAAAGCACGTCCAGATTTTGAAGTCTGCGACGAGTATCATGAACATAGTACTTTCTGGAGAGGTCAGTTAGACCTCACACATTCCAGGACAAAAAAATCATAAAAACTCTTGCATGGCTTCCTCATCCCCAAGAGAGGAGAAGCTATTCTACAAGTAGGCTGGAATAGAGCCAAAGCTGGGGAGAAAATCTCCAGACGAGGTGAACCGCCTTTTATCTAGGTCATCCATGTGACCATCAGGGCTGCGAGACCTACGCATAGCCCTGGAAGTAGGTAAAGAAGCCGCTGGCGGTGCCAGCACCACTTCTGGAGTGGATGGCTTTGAAGCTGGACTCTTCCCCTGTGAAACAGGGTTTGAAACAATGGGCACCACTGGTGGTGCATCAGCTGGCGGGGAATGACCCACGGGCTCATCCAAAGATGGTAACATAGCAGCAGAGTCTGGTGGCATCTTAGGGCCTGAGGCATTCCGGCCTTTACGCATAACTGTAGTCCATTCTTCTTTTTTCCCAGCATCAGCGGCTTTGACCAGCACTTCTTTAGCCGCAGGTTTCACCCAAGGGGTAGCCAGCGGGCAATCTTTGATCTTGTGTTCTGCCGATTGACACCGATAGCAGGTGTTGGGCAGATTCAAATAAAGCACCTTTTGAGAGATGGTGAGGGCACCAATCTAAATTTCAACAGTGTCCTTGAGGTCCCTAGAAAGGTCGACCTCAACACAGACCTGCTTCTGGGGATGGGCATTGAAAAATTTGTCATGCTCCATGACAATGACTTTGCCGAGGGTTTTGGCAATAGACTCAATAAACGGCCAACATGGCAAAGGAAGGCCAGGGAACTCGACCTAAACTGGAACCCTAAGTTTTTTGTCGTCTGAGACAGTAAAGTCTCGAGACCATTTCTAAAAAACTAACAGGGAGGACCTAACAGTCTAGGGTCCACGGTTAAAAACTGCTTCCGCCTAAGAAGGGTTAGCAAACCAGAAAAGGAAAAAACCTTTGGAAAGGTTTTGCACACCATCAAGACGGACCCCATGCGGGGTCCAGCTCTTGTTGACCCAATCCTTGAGGATACTTTCAGGAGGAGTATGACCCACAAAATATCTAATCAGCGTATATTTATCTAACCATTCACAAGCAGAATCAAATTCCTGTGGATTAAGAACAATATCAGGGTTACCTCATGAAAGACCTTCGGGATGAACTTGCGGGGACGTTTGTTCAGAGGAGGCACCATGGCTGTCCGAAGCTTCAACTCGCGCACTAGCAGTAACTGCTGGGCCGAAGTTGGCCGGAGCCATAATAAAAGCTAACCCTAATGCAAAAGGGATCCCGCAGTAAATGCGATTTGACAGATGGATGGCTCAGAGCGGAAACACAGACAGTACGCCGTACACATGAAAGTTTTAAGTTCATTCATTTCCATATTATCATTTCTTATCCCTTTTCTTGCAAAGTTTAAATTTTAGTAGGTTTTTAGGTGAAGTAAAAGCATACAAGCCAACCTAGAATCTGAATATTAACTCCAATTTTGAGTAACCCATGACTCTTGAGTGTTTCCACGTTTCTCCAAAAAGTTAAGTTATTAAGAACTTAACAGGGTGCATTTTTGGGAGAGGTAGGATTCCCACTTTGAGGATCTTGACAAGTGTCAGCCTATGATAGATTTTATGATGAATTGGAATAGTGGCAGAAGATACCTTTTGCATTGAGAAGGTGGGTGCCCAATTCGTGTTATGAAGAGTTGTAAAATAATATGCTATTCATAGTCAGTTTATGATATATTCACTTACAATTATAAGTTGTAAGTTATGACAACATTTATGATGGATTCTTATGACAGTTGTAAGATCCATAAGTGCATCTGCCATAGCTCAAAATAGTAAATTTTAAGTTCCCAACATAGGAGGTTTGAGTGGGGAGTCATTTGAAGATGTACATGTTGATGAACTATAACTGATTGAATGTTTGAAGATGACAAAGTTGATCACCGAGATGTAGAAAGTATATGCAAGACATTAAATCAGTTAATGTATTGTATTGTCATCGATGTCAACTTGATATGGTATGATTTATCATACACACAATGTCACTACACTTAAAGATCTAAAAAGACAAAGTTTTTGTTGTCGGTAATCATGTACATCGAGTGACAGTAAACCCCGATGGACAGTAAACCCTGAGCACATAAGTTCACAATGTTACCCAACGGATAGTGTTACCCGAGCAAGCATTACCGAGCTAACTATAGATCTCACCAAACAAAACTGAAATTGATGCCCAAGCTATCAGAAGTAGTCACCGAGCACAACTAAAGTGTTGACCGATGAGCACTGAAGTTAGGAAAATGAAAAAACAACTTAGCTGACAGGAGCTATATTTAGAGTTAACTATTTGATTACTTTGTTTTCATTGATCAGTTAAAAGATAAAGATAATAAGGTGATTTAAAGCATGTTTTACTCCAAAAAAAAGGAGAGATTTGCGGATTAAAACTAAAGCAAGCACGATGATCTTTATGGATCAAGAAGTGATCAAGGAAGAAAAATAGAAGGACAAGAAACGGTGTAATCGTGTCTATATAAAGAGACAAGTAATTCAAAAGAAATGGGGAAAAGAAAGATGAATGCTGAAGAGAATTTGGGTGAGGATAGAAGTTTTCATATAGACCTGATCATACAAGCTAAAGAACAGAGCTAAAAAATTCTACAGAAACCGAGCAACAGAGAAGCAACAACATTCACTGAGCAGAAAGAAGTGGAGCAAAGGAACAAAAGAGAAACATTGATCAGAATGGTATTATGAGCTTAAAATAGATCTAAACATCTACAAATATTAAGTTTTATTTATGAAGAGATCAAATATTGTTTCAGTTTTACCATTGATTCATAAAATCTCTTAACAGAGTAGGATTTAACCATCCTTTATATATATTGAGATACATCCCAAGGAGTATCAAAAGGTTTTCATGTTGACAACATAGTGATTGCGAGTCAAGTGATAAAATGTTAGTGATAAATCCTCTAACAAGGTCACACTTAATAGTGTATTTGTAACCTTTAACAGGGTTGGCTCTTCACTGAGCTCACTTCAAAAGAGTGAAAATTTTGGGTTACCAGTCCCAAGTGGTTTTTCCCTTAACGGGGTTTCCACATTAAAAATCCATGTGTCAAATGTGTATATGGTTCATTGCTTTGATTTTTTTCTTTACACATTACTAAAACAACATTGATAAATAAACACTAAGTTATTTACTGTATTTTAGTAAAGGCTAGACTGCTATTTGGTAAAGCTTAAGAAAAAGGACAAACATTATTATCCAAGCATGATGACATGTAACTGATTGAATGTTTGAAGATGTTAATTTGATCACCAAAATGCAAAAAGATAATGCAAGACATTAAATTAGTTAATGGATTGTATTGTCATTGATGTCAACTTGATATAATCTAATCAGTTATATTCAATGTGTCATAGACTTCAAAGAATCAGAGAGATAAAGATTATGCTTTCAGTAATGCATAGAAGACAAGAATTCACTAAGTGACTTCAAACATCGACAAATATTGGAACCCAACGAATAGAGATAACCAAAAGTTAAGTCACAGTGATGCCCGAACAAAGAGCCCAATGAGCATTACCAACGAGCATAATCACAAGCATACCCGACGACTAGAATCATAGTGTAGCCCGAAGGACAGACAACCCCGATGGACAGAAAACCCCGATGGAGAAGCCCGACGAGAACTAGAGTGTTGACCGAAGCTATGAAAGAGTTAAAACACCAAAGTTAACTGTAGTTCAGAAATGAAAAAATATCTAGCTAGAAGAGCTAAATATAAACTTAGCTGGTAGTTATCATTGTTTTCATCAACAAGATAAAGCCAGAGATAAGTAAAGGATTTAAAGTTATTTTGTCTAGTTGGCAAGAATATCTCTGCGAGATAAAACATGAGTTTTGCTTTAAATAAGATTGGCTAAGATTGCGAATCACGCCAAGATAAAGAAAATCAAGAACCAAGAAACAGTGATATCATGTCTATAAAGAGACAACTTAATTCATTATGAATTAAGGGGAGTGAATGAAAAAGAGGATGCTGGAGAGAAACTGATGAAGAACAACTTCATACAGTCCTGATCAATCAAGGAGGATGCTGGAGAGAAACTAATGAAGAACAAATTCATACAGTCCTGATCAATCAAGCTGAGGAAAGAGCTAAATATTTCTATGGACACCAAGCAACAAAGCATAGCATCACCGAGCAGAACAAAAGTGGAGCAAAGGTATTGAAAATATATATTGATCAGATTGGTTTTATGAACTTACAATAGATCTACAAATCTGCAAGTATAAGTTGTATATGTGAATATATCATACTGATTCAATTTAACCACTGATTCAGAAAGTCTCTTAACCGAGCAGGATTTAAACATCCTTTCTATATTGAGATACATCCCAAGGAGTATCAAAAAGTTTGATAATAAAGATAGCATGAGATGCCAAATACCATTTGACAAACCAGAAGAGTTTGGAGAAGGAAGGTAACATAAAAATTCCCAATATCAAGTGACAAAATAATCTTTTAAATCCTCTAACAAGGTCACACCTAACAATGTGTTTGTAACCTTTAACAGGGTTGGCTCTTCACCGAGCTCACTCCAGAAGAGTGAAAATTTTGCGTTACCGGTCCCAAGTGGTTTTTCCCTTAACAGGGTTTCCATGTTAAAAATCCACGTGTTAATGTGTTTATGAGTCATTATTTTAGTGTTTTTCATTACACATAGCTAATCTGGAGTGCTCGGTATACTCTAAGTAATTTACTAATTTTCAGTAAATTGAAACACTGCTATTCGGTAAACACACAGAATAAGGTTTAAACAAAGGATTCCGAGCAGTACTAATTTGATAAGTATATTTGAAGGCATTCATCTTATAGGATTGAAGATAACTAGAGGCTTAATATTATGGTACTAAGTTTTTGGGTTGGTTAATTGGAATATTTTTGAGGCCATTGATTCACCCCCTCTCTCAGTTATTACTAACAATTGGTATTGGAGCTTGTGTGCTTAGAAAGGGAGTTTAACAACGAAAGCAAAAGATCACAAGATGAACAGATGAGATGTGCCAAGTTGAACAAAGACAAATTTGCATCATGGAAAAGAAGAATAAGACTCCACCTATCAAGCATTAGAAATGGTGTTGTTCAATACATAGATACTAAAAATGTGTTACCTAGAGGACCTCACACTCTTGAGCAATTGAGAGAAAAGCATGAGCACAATTGCATGATGATAGAACTTGCTTCATCACTCTCCGATGCTGAGTTTGAAGATGTCAAAACCCGCACCTCTACAAAGAAAATATGGGATAAGTTGAAGTTGGTACATGGAGGAGATGCTAATGTACTAAGAGCTAAGGCAGAAATCCTGAGAGGGAGGTTTGATGACCTAAGGATGAAAGAAGGAGAAAATATCACTCAGTATAGTTGCAAAATCAAAGAGGTAGTCAATGCTATCTAAGGAGTTGGAGGTGTACTTGAAGAGGAGATAGTGGTAAATAAAATCTTAAGAACCTTACTGCATGTATATGCTATTAGAGTTTATGTTATTTAATAAATGAGAGTAGTAGCAAGCAATACAGTTACTCTAGATAGTCTGATTGGTGGACTAATTTCATTTGAGATAAATAACTTTGATAATAGTGTCTTACCATCTATACGATCTACATTCAAATCTTCTTTGAAAATAATTAATTCAAGTCATAGACATGCTATTAGAAATGATAGTGAAAGTGATAATGAAAACCAAGGACTTGATGAGATTGAAGCACTAATGGAAAGAAGATTCTAGAGAGGCAAAGGTAAATACAAAGGTAAATTACCACTTGTATGTTTCAATTGTAAAGAGGTTGGACACTTTACTGCAAGATGTCCAAACAGAAGAAAAGATGACAAAAGTAATGATAGATCATATGACAATAAGTTTGATAAAGGTGATAATAGATATTACCGAAGCAACCGACAATCTGACAAGAGAGATACCCAATACTACAAGGAAAAAGGGAAGAAAGATTGTTACCTAGCTGAGAATAGTGCTAATGACACTGACACCGAATCAAAAGAAGACATTGAGATGATATTTGTAGCCATGAAGGATGATTTAGATGAATAAGAAGAAAGGTATGTAGAAACTGCACTCATATCTAAGGTTAGTAAGAATGATATCTGGATCATAGATAGTAGCTACACTCACCATATGACTGGTGATAAACAAAATTTTGAGACTTTTGAATACTATAATGGTGGTTCAGTAAGAATGGGAAATGATACACCTTGTCCGTTTGAAGGTAAAGGAACTATAATGTTGAATAACCTGATCAAATGTGAAAATGCTTACTAGGTAAAAATACTAAATTATAATCTATTAAGTGTTTCACAGCTGAATAATACAGGTCACAAAGTGGCATTTGAAAATAAGAAGGCAAAAATCTTCAATGAATCAGGAAGGTTGATTGGAATCGGTGAGCAGACAAAATGTAACCTTTTCTATCTTGATGACATTAACACCACTTGTTTAATGGCTAGAAACAAAGACATATGGTTGTGACACAAAAGACTATGTCATGTGAATTTTGATAACATGATAAAGATAAGCAACAAAAGGAATGTCAGATGCTTACCGAGTATGACTAAGCTCGAGCATATCGTGTGCAAGAATTGTCACAAAGGTAAGATGACAAAGTCTAGTTTCAAGAGTAAAACCCATACATCTAATGCAATTATAGAATTAGTCCATATTGATTGATGTGGACCCATGAGGACAAAGAGTTACTACAGAGATAGGTATTTTATTCTCTTTGTTGATGATTATTCCAGAATGATGACAATTATGTTCTAAAAAGATAAATCAGAAGCATTCAAGATGTTTAAATGGTATACGACTATGGTAGAAAAATAAATTGAAAAGAAATCGAAATGCTTAAGGTCAGATAGAGGAGGGGAATTTACTTCAGCTGAATTCACTAACTATTGCAATGAGCATGAAATTAAAAGATAGGTTTCTGCACTGAGAACACCACAACAAAATGGAATTGTCGAGAGGAGAAACATATCAATTGTTGAATGTGCAAGAACATTGATGATAGATAAGAGCATCACTCAAACTTTCTGGAGGGAAGATGCCAGTACTCGTGTATACTTATTAAACATAGTATAATTGAAGGACACAAAGATGACACCCTATGAGCTTTGGTATGGTCATACACCCAATGTAAGTTACTTCAGAATCTTTGGTAGTCAATGTTATATTTTGAAGGATAATAGAAATGGAAAATTTGACTCCAAAAGTGAAGAAGGTATCTTCCCAGGATATTCAACCAAAAGCAAGGGTTATAAATATCTTAACAAGTCATCTAACAAGATCATTGAAAGTGCAAACGTGAAAATAGATGAATTTGCAGAAAAGAATGATGAGGAAAGAAGAAGAGAGCCAGAGGACTACAATAGGTTTGTTTATACTGAAGAACATGACACTCTACCCGAGCAAAAGTATATCGCTCCCGAGCAACATAAAATTGCATCCAAGCATCAGGTTACAATTACCAAAAATTAGGAAAATCCTCAAGATGATGTTCCAAGTGATGGAGATCAGAATGAAGGTCAAGAAGATGATCAGAATGATGAACATAGAGCTAAATCAAAACTTGCCAAGTATGTCAGAAGAAATCATCCACAGAATCAACTCATAGGAGACAAGAAGGCTGGAATGAGAACAAGAAGTAAGTCACTAAACACTAGATGTTTACTTTGTGATTTTGAGCCTAAATCTATTAATACTACACTTGAGAATGAAGAATGGGTCAGTTCTATGAATGAAGAAAGAGAACAGATTGAAAATAACAATACATGGACACTAGTACTGAGACCAGATGACAAGAATGTCATCGGTACACAATGGATATTAAAAAACAAGCTGAATGAGAATAGAGAAGTCACTAGAAATAGAGAAAGATTAGTATGCAAGGGATATGCACAACAAGAAGGTATTGATTATGGTGAAACCTTTTCACCCGTTGCTAGACTAGAAGGAGTTAGAATCTTACTTGCTTACGGTACATTTAAAAGATTTAAGGTATACCAGGTGGATGTCAAATATGCATTCCTATATGGAATACTTGAAGAAGAGGTATATATTGAACAACCATAAGGGTTTGTTGATACAAACAAGAGAGACATGGTATGTAGACTACATAAAGCTTTGTATGGATTGAAACAAGAACCTAGAGCCTGGTATGAAAGACTTCACTCTTATCTCATTAGCATTAAATTTGTAAGAACAAGTGAAAATAACAATCTGTACTTAAAAGAAGATATCGATGGTAATATTCTGATTGCTGAAATTTTTGTTGATGATATCATTTTTTGGGGAAATGAAATGTTATGCAAGTCTTTTGCTAATGAAATGAGAAAAGAGTTTGAAATATCTATGTTTGGGGAGATCAAATTCTTTCTTGGTCTACAGATTCTTCAACAAGAAGCAAGCATACATATCACTCAGTACAAATACATCAAGGAAGTGCTAAATATATTCAAGATGGAAGATTCCAAACCAGTTGGAACACCTATGGATACTGGATGTAAACTGACAAAAGAAGACAAATCTAATGAGGTAAACCAAACCTTGTATAGATCAATGATTGGGAAACTAATGTATGTTGTTCATACCAGACAAGATATTGCCCATGCAGTTGAAATAGTTGCAAGATTTTATTCTAATCCCAAAGAATCACTTATAATTGTTGTCAAGAGAATTTTGAGATATCTAAAGAACACCGAGGACTATGGCTTATGGTATAAAGAGAAGAAAAATTTAAGCTACAAGTCTATATAGATGTTGATTGGGCTGGAACCATTGATGATCGAAAGAGCACAACTGGAGGAGAATTCTTCATGGGTGACAGACTTGTCACATGGATCAACAAGAAGCAAGGATGCATCTCTCAGTCTACTGCAAAATCAGAATATGTGGCTGGTGCTAAAAATTGCTCCAATATTTCATGGATCAAACAGTTGCTGAAAGGTATGAATATGAATATTCTTGAACCAGTAATTATCTATTGTGATAATACCAGTGCCATTAACATTTCTAAGAATCCAGTTATGCTTGCTAAGACTAAGCATATTGCTATCAAGTATCACTATCTGAGAGAACAAGTGCAAACAAAGGAGGTGATACTGGAATATGTTCAATCAAAGGAAAAATTAGATAATATATTCACCAAGCCATTACCAAAAGATACATTTGAGTACCTAAGAAAGAGACTAGGGGTACAACACTTGTGTATCGGTCAGTAAGCTGACTAAAAGGTTGCATCAGCCTATAAAAAATAAGAAGATTAATCATGTTGATGCAAGCATAAAGATGGACAACAACAAATACATTTGTACATAGCAAGGTAAAAATATACACAGAACCAGAGTCAATGTATTGTTGATGGATAGGGAAATTCAAGGAATATATTATAAAAAGGATGGAAGATGATATAGAAGAAAATTGTTTGGCATTGTTGTGAAAGGGAGAGATTATCTCATTATCAGGAGGGAGAGAAATTATCATCAGTATAAGGGAGATATTATATCATTATCCATAGGGAGAGATTGATTACATATGAGATATCCATCAAAGGGAGAGCAGTAACAGAAGGAAGAAAATACACACAAAGGGAGAGATGACTCATTGCTGTAAAAGGAAAAAGAGATTATCAAAAAGAGGAACAGTCAAGGCAGAACACATATAAAAATAGAAAAAGGAGCTGCTACATCTATCTAGTGAAGGGATTGAAGGTTGAAGATATCACTCTGCAACAAACAGATCTAAGCCATTTGAGATGACCGAGAGCCAGACATTTGTAATAGTTACAATAGGAAAGATTGATGAAAATGTTATATTTAATATTATATTAGTAATAATATAGTGTGATAATGTAGTGTGTTTCCATCAATGCCAAAGGGAGAGATTGATGACATGTAATTTATTGAATGTTTGAAGATGTTAAGTTGATCACCGAAATGTAGAAAGATAATACAAGACATTAAATCAGTTAGTGGATTGTATTGTCATTGATGTCAACTTGACATAATGTAATTGATTATATTCAAAGTGTCAAAGAACTCAGAGAATTAGAGAGATAAATATTATGCTTTTAGTAATGCAAAGAAGACAAGCATTCACTAAGTGACTTCAAACACCGAAGGCTAGTGGAACCCGACAGAAAAAGATTACCAAAAGTTAATTCATAGTGATGCTCGAACAAAGAACATGATGAGCATTACCGATGAGAAGAATCACAAGAATACCCAACAACCAGAATCATAGTGTAGCCGGAAGGATAGACAACCTCGATGAATAGACAACCCTGATGGAGAAGCACGAGGAGAATTGGAGTGTTGACCAAAAGTATGAAATAGTTAAAACACCAAAGTTAACTAGAGTTCAGAAATGAAAAAATATCTAGCTGGAAGAGCTAAATATAGAATTAACTGGTAGTTATCATTGTTTTCATCAAAAATATAAAGCCATAGATAAGTAAAGGATTTAAAGTTGTTTTTTCTAGTTGGAAAGAAGATATCTGTGAGATAAAATAGGAGTTTTTCTTTAAACCAGATTGGCTAAGATTGCGGATCACGCCAAGATCAAGAAAATCAAGAACCAAGAAATGATGATATCATGTCTATAAAGAGACAACTTAATTCATTATGAATTAAGGAGAGTGAATGAAAAAGAGGATGCTGGAGAGAAACCGATGAAGAACAACTTCATACAGTCCTGATCAATCAAGTTGAGGAAAGAGCTAAAGATTTTTGTGGACACCGAGCAATAGAGCATAGCATCACCGAGCAGAACAAAAGTGGAGAAAAGGTATTGAAAAGATATATTGACCAGATTGGTTTTATGAGCATAAAATAGATCTAAAAATCTGCAAGTATAAGTTGTATATGTGAACAGATCATACTGTTTCAGTTTAACCATTGATTTAGAAATTCTCTTAACCAAGCAAGATTTATAGATCCTTTCTATATCGAGATACATCCCAAGGAGTATCAAAAAGTTTGATAATAAAGATAGCATGCGATGCCAGATACCATTTGACAAACCAGAAGAGTTTGGAGAAGGAAGCTAACATAAAAATTTCCAATATCAAGTGAGAAAATAATCTTTTAAATCCTCTAATAAGGTCACACCTAACAATGTGTTTGTAACATTTAACAGGGTTGGCTCTTCACCGAGCTCACTTCAGAAGAGTGAAAATTTTGGGTTACCGGTCCCAAGTGGTTTTTACCTTAACACGGTTTCCATGTTAAAAATCCATGTGTTAATGTGTTTATGAGCCATTACTTTAGTGTTTTGCATTACACATAGCTAATCTGGAGTGCTCAGTATACTCTCAGTAATTTACTATTTTTTAGTAAATTGAAACACTGCTATTCGGTAAACACACAGAATAAGGTTTAAACAAAGGATTCCGAGTAGTACTAATTTGATAAGTATATTTGAAGGCATTCATCTTATAAGATTTTAGATAACTAGAGGCTTAATATTGTGGTACTAAGTTTTTGGGTTGGTTAATTGGAATATTTTTGAGGCCACTGATTCACCCCCCCTCTCAGTTATTACTAACAATTGGTATCAGAGCTTGTGTTCTTAGAAAGGGAGTTTAACAACGCAAGCAAAAGATCACAAGATGAACAGATGAGATGTGCCAAGTTGAACAAAGACAACTTTGCATCATGGAAAATTAGAATAAGACTCCACCTATCAAGCATTGGAAATGATGTTGTTCAATACTTAGATACTGAAAATGTGTTACCTAGAGGACCTCACACTCTTGAGAAATTGAGAGAAAAGCATGAGCACAATTGCATGATGATAGAACTTGCCTCATCACTCTCCGATGCTGAGTTTGAAGATGTCAAAACCCGCACCTCTACAAAGAAAATATGGGATAAGTTGAAGCTGGTACATGGAGGATATGCTAATGTACTAAGAGCTAAGGCAGAAAGCCTGAGAGGGAGGTTTGATGACCTAAGGATGAAAGAAGGAGAAAATATCACTCAGTATAGCTGTAGAATCAAAGAGGTAGTCAATGCTATCCGAGGAGTTGGAGGTGTACTTGAAGAGGAGACAGTGGTAAATAAAATATTAAGAACCTTACAGCATGTATATACTATTAGAGTTTCTGTTATTTAATAAATGAGAGTAGTTGCAAACAATACAGTTACTCTAGATAGTCTGATTGGTGGACTAATTTCATTTGAGATGAATAACTTTGATAATAGTGTCTTACCATCTATATGATCTGCATTCAAATCTTCTTTGAAAATAAGTAATTCAAGTCATAGACATGCTATTAGAAATGATAGTGAAAGTGATAATGAAGACCAAGGACTTGATGAGATTGAAGCACTACTGGAAAGAAGATTCTAGAGAGGCAAAGGTAAATAAAAAGGTAAATTACCACTTGTATGTTTCAATTGTAAAGAGGTTGGACACTTTACTGCAAGATGTCCAAATAGAAGAAAAGATGACAAAAGTAATGATAGATCATATGAAAAGAAGTTTGATAAAGGTGATAATAGATATTAGCGAAGCAACCGACAATTTGACAAGAGAGATACCCAATACTACAAGGAAAAAGGGAAGAAAGATTGTTACCTAGCTGAGAGCAGCGCTAATGCCACTAACACTGAATCAAAAGAAGACATTGAGATGGTATTTGTAGCCATGAAGGATGATACAGATGAAGAAGAAGAAAGGTATGTAGAAACTGCACTCATATCTAACGTTAGTAAGAATGATATCTGGATCATAGATAGTAGCTGCACTCACCATATGACTGGTGATAAACAAAATTTTGAGACTTTTGAATACTATAATGGTGGTTCAGTAAGAATGGGAAATGATACACCTTGTCCATTTGAAGGTAAAGGAACTATAATGTTGAATAACCTGATCAAATGTGAAAATGCTTACTAGGTAAAAGGACTAAATTATAATCTATTAAGTGTTTCACAACTGAATAATATAGGTCACCAAGTGGCATTTGAAAATAAGAAGCCAAAGATCTTCAATGAATTAGGAAGGTTGATTGGAACCGGTGAGCAGACAAAATGTAACCTTTATTATCTTGATGACATTAACACCACTTGTTTAATGGCTAGAAACGAAGACATATGGTTGTGGCACAAAATACTGTGTCATGTGAATTTTGATAACATGATAAAGATAAGCAACAAAAGGAATGTTAGATGCTTACCGAGTATGACTAAGCTCGAGCATATCGTGTGCAAGAATTGTCACAAAGGTAAGATGACAAAGTCTAGTTTCAAGAGTAAAACCCATACATCTAATGCAATTCTAGAATCAGTCCATATTGATTGATGTGGACCCATGAGGACAAAGATTTACTACAGAGATAGGTATTTTATTCTCTTTGTTGATGATTATTCTAGAATGATGACAATTATGTTCTTAAAAGATAAATCAGAAGCATTCAAGATGTTTAAATGGTATATGGCTATGGTAGAAAAAAAAATTGAAAAGAAATTGAAATGCTTAAGGTTAGATAGAGGAGGGGAATTTACTTCAGCTGAATTCACTAACTATTGCAACGAGCATGGAATTAAAAGATAGGTTTCTGCACCGAGAACACCACAAAAAAATGGAATTGTCGAGAGGAGAAACAAATCAATTGTTGACTGTGCAAGAACATTAATGATAGATAAGAGCATCACTCAAACTTTTTGGAGGGAAGCTGCCAGTACTGGTGTATACACATTAAACATAGTATAATTCAAGAAGGACACAAAGATGACACCCTATGAGCTTTGGTATGGTCATACACCCAATGTAAGTTACTTCAAAATCTTTGGTAGTCAATGTTATATTTTGAAGGATAATAGAAATGGAAAATTTGACTCCAAAAGTGAAGAAGGTATCTTCCCAAGATATTCAACCAAAAGCAAGGGTTATAAATATCTTAACAAGTCATCTAACAAGATCATTGAAAGTACAAATGTGAAAATAGATGAATTTGCAGAAAAGAATGATAAGAAAAGCAGAAGAGAGCCAGAGGACTACAATAGGTTTGTTTATATTGAAGAAGCTAACACTCTACCCGAGCAACAGTGTATCGCTCCCGAGCAACATAAAATTGCATCCGAGCATCAGGCTACAATTACCAAAAATTAGGAAAATCCTCATGATGATGTTCCAAGCGATGGAGATTAGAATGAAGGTCAAGAAGATGATCAGAGTGAGATGAACACAGAGCTGAATCAAAACTTGCCAAGTATGTCAGAAGAAATCATCCACAGAATCAAATCATAGGAGACAAGTAGGCTGGAATGAGAACAAGAAGTAAGTCACTAAACACTAGATGTTTACTATGTGATTTGAGCCTAAATCTATTAATACTGCACTTGAGAATGAAGAATGGGTCAGTTCTATGAATGAAGAAATAGAACAGATTGAGAAGAACAATACATAGACACTAGTACTGAGACCAGATGCCAAGAATGTCATCGATACACAATGGATATTCAGAAACAAGCTGAATGAGAATGGAGAAGTCACTAGAAATATAGAAAGATTAGTATGCAAGGGATATGCACAAGAAGAAGGTATTGATTATGGTGAAACCTTTTCATGCATTGCTAGACTAGAAGGAGTTAGAATCTTACTTGCTTATGGTGCATTTAAAGGATTTAAGGTATACCAGATGGATGTCAAATATGCATTCCTAAATGGAATACTTGAAGAAGAGGTATATATTGAACAACCATAAGGGTTTGTTGATACAGACAAAAGAGGCATGGTATGTAGACTACATAAAGCTTTGTATGGATTGAAACAAGCACCTAGAGCCTAGTATGAAAGACTTCACTCTTATCTCATTAGCATTAAATTTGTAAGAACAAGTGAAAATAGCAATCTGTACTTAAAAGAAGATACAGATGGTAATATTCTGATTGCTGAAATTTTTGTTGATAATATCATTTTTGGGGGAAATGAAATGTTACGCAAGTCTTTTGCTAATGAAATGAGCAAAGAGTTTGAAATATCTATGTTTGGGGAGATCAAATTCTTTCTTGGTCTACAGATTCTTCAACAAGAAGCAAGCATACATATCACTTAGTACAAATACATCAAGGAAGTGCTGAAGATATTCAAGATGGAAGATTCCAAACCAGTTGGAACACCTATGGATACTTGATGTAAACTGAAAAAAGAAGACAAATCTAATGAGGTAAACCAAACCTTGTATAGATCAATGTTTGGCAAACTAATGTATGTTTTTCATACTAGAAAAGATATTGCACATGTAGTTGAAATAGTTGCAATATTTTATGCTAATCCCAAAGAATCACATATAACTGTTGTCAAGAGAATTCTGAGATATCTAAAGAACACTGAGGACTATGGCTTATGGTATAAAAGAGAAGAAAAATTTAAGCTACAAGTCTATATAGATGCTAATTGGGCTGGAACCATTGATGATCGAAAGAGCACAACTGGAGGAGCATTCTTCATGGGTGACAGACTTGTCACATGGATCAACAAGAAGCAAGGATGCATCTCTCAGTCTACTGCAAAATCAGAATATGTGGCTGGTGCTACAAATTGCTCCAATATTTCATGGATCAAACAGTTGTTGGAAGGTATGAATATGAATATTCTTGAACCAGTAATTATCTACTGTGATAATACCAGTGCCATTAAAATTTCTAAGAATCCAGTTATGCTTGCTAAGACTAAGCATATTGCTATCAAGTATCACTATCTGAGAGAACAAGTGCAAGCAAAGGAGGTGATACTGGAATATGTTCAATCAAAGGAACAATTAGATAATATATTCACCAAGCCATTACCGAAAGATACATTTGAGTACCTGAGAAAGAGACTAGGGGTACAACCCTTGTCTATCGGTCAGTAAGCTGACTAAAAGGTTGCATCAGCCTATAAAAAATAAGAAGATCAATCATGTTGATGCAAGCACAGAGATGGACAACAAAAAATACATTTGTACATAGCAAGGTACAAATCTGCATAGAAACAGAGTCAATGTATTGTTGATGGATAGGGAAATTCAAGGAATATATTATAAAAAGGATGGAAGATGATATAGAAGAAAATTGTTTGGCATTGTTGTGAAAGGGAGAGATTATCTCATTATTAGGAGGGAGAGAAATTATCATCTGTATAAGGGAGATATTATATCATTATCCAAAGGGAGAGATTGATTACATATGAGATATCCATCAAAGGGAGAGCAGTAACAAAAGGAAGAAAATACACAGAAAGGGAGAGATGACTCATTGTTGTCAAAGGAAAAAGAGATTATCAAAAATAGGAACAGTCAAGGCAGAACACATATCAAAATAGAAAAAGGAGCTGCTACATCTATCTAGTGAAGGGATTGAAGATTGAAGATATCACTCTGCAACAAATAAATCTAAGCTATTTGAGCTTACCAAGAGCCAGACATTTGTAATAGTTACAATAGGAAAGATTGATGAAAATGTTATATTTCATATTATATCAGTAATAATATAGTGTGATAATGTAGTGTGTTTCCATCAATTCCAAAGGGAGAGATTGATGACATGTAATTGATTGAATGTTTAAAGATGTTAAGTTGATCACCGAAATGTAGAAAGATAATACAAGACATTAAATCAGTTAATGGATTGTATTGTCATTGATGTCAACTTGATATAATCTAATCAATTATATTCAAAGTGTCAAAGACCTCAGAGAATTAGAGAGATAAATATTATTATTTCAGTAATGCATAGAAGACAAGCATTCACTAAGTGACTTCAAACACCGAAGGCTAGTGGAACTTGACAGACAAAGATTACCAAAAGTTAAGTCATAGTGATGCTCGAACAAAGAACATGATGAGCATTACCGACGAGAAGAATCATAAGCATACCTGACAACCAGAATCATAGTGTAGCCCGAAGGACAGACAACCTTGATGAATAGACAACCTCAATGGAGAAGCACGAGGAGAACTGGAGTGTTGACCGAAACTATGAAATAGTTAAAACACCAAAGTTAACTAGAGTTCAGAAATGAAAAAATATCTAGTTGGAAGAGCTGAATATAGAATTAAATGGTAGTTATCATTGTTTTCATCGAAAAGATAAAGCCAGAGATAAATAAAGGATTTAAAGTTATTTTGTCTAGTTGGAAAGAAGATATCTGCGAGATAAAATAAGAGTTTTTCTTTAAACCAGATTGGCTAAGATTGCGGATCACACCAAGATCAAGAAAATCAAGAACCAAGAAATGATGATATCATGTCTATAAAGAGACAACTTAATTCATTACGAATTAAGGAGAGTGAATGCAAAAGAGGATGCTGGAGAGAAACTGATGAAGAAAAACTTCATACAATCCTGATCAATGAAGTTGAGGAAAGAACTAAAGATTTTTGTGGACACCAAGCAACAGAGCATAGCATCACCGAACAGAACAAAAGTGGAGCAAAGGTATTGAAAAGATATATTGACCAGATTGGTTTTATGAGCATACAATAGATCTGAAAATCTGCAAGCATAAGTTATATATGTGAATAGATCATACTATTTCAGTTTAAACATTGATTCAGAAAGTCTCTTAGCCAAGTAAGATTTAAAGATCCTTTCTATATTGAGATACAGCCCAAGGAGTATCAAAAATTTTGATCATGAAGATAGCATGAGATGCCAGGTACCATTTGAAAAACCAGAAGAGTTTGGACAAGGAAGGTAGCATAGAAATGCTCGATATCAAGTGAAAAACTAATCTTTCAAATCCTCTAACAAGGTCACACCTAACAGTGTGTTTGTAACCTTTAACAGGGTTGGCTCTTCACCGAGCTCAGTTCAGAAGAGTGAAAATTTTGGGTTACCGGTCCCAAGTGGTTTTTCCCTTAACAGTGTTTCCACATTAAAAATCCATGTGTCAATGCGTTTATGAGTCATTACTTTAGTGTTTTTCATTACACATAGCTAATCTGGATTGATCAGTATACTCTAAGTAATTTACTATTTTTCAGTAAATTGAAAGACTATTATTCGGTAAAGACACAAAATAAGTTTTAAACAAAGCATTCCGAGCAGTAGTAATTTGATAAGTATATTTGAAGGCATTCATCTTATAGGACTGAAGACAAGTAGAGGCTTAATATTGTGGTACTACATTTTTTGGTTGATTAATTGGAATATTTTTAAGGCCACTGATTCACCCTCCCACTCAATTATTACTAACAGAGCAGTAGTTATTTGATAAGAATATTAAAAGGCATATATATTGTAGGACTAAAGATAACTAGAGGTTTTATATTTGAGATATAAATTTTTGGTTGGAATTATTGGATTAATTTTTGAGGCCACTGATTCACCCCCCCTCTCAGTTATTCTAACAATTGGTATCATAGCTTGTGTGCTTGAAAGGAAGGTTTAACTACCTAAGATAAAGATCACAAGATGAGAAAAAGGGATGTGCCTAATTTGAACAAGGACAAATTTGCATCATGGTAAAGTAGGATAAGAATACACCTATCAGGTATTGGAAATGATGTTACTCAATACTTAGATACTAAATTTGTGTTACCTACTGGACCTCTGAGAGTTGATCAATTGAGAGAAAAACATGAAAACAATTATATGATGATAGAACTTGCTTCCTCACTCTCCGATGCTGAATTTGAAGATGTCAAATCATGCACCACTGCAAAGAAAATGTGGGACAAATTGAAGCTAGTACATGGAGGAGATAAAAATGTGTTAAGGGCTAAGGCAAAAAGCCTAAGAGGAAGGTTTGATGAACTAAGAATGAAAGAAGGAGAAAACATCACTCTGTATAGCTACAAAATCAAAGAGGTTGCAAATGCTATCTGAGGAGTAGGAGGTGTACTTGAAGAAGAAACAATGGTAAGTAAAATTCTCAAAACTTTACTGCCTGTTTATGCTATTAGAGTATCTGCTATACAAGAAATGAGAGCAGTTGAAAATAACAATGTTACTCTAGATAGTTTGATTGGTAGACTTATTTCATTTGAGATGAATAAATTTGACAACAATGTATTACCAACTATTGATTCTCCATTCAAATGTTCTTTGAAAATAAGTAAATCAAGTCATAAACACACTATGAGAAATGATAGTGAAAGTGACAGTGATGACCAAGAACTTGATGAGATTGAAGCACTAATGGATAGAAGATTGCAGAGAGGCAAAGGTAGATACAAAGTTAAATTACCATTGGTATATTTTAATTGTAAAGAGATTGGACACTTTACTTCTAGATGTCCTTGAAGACATATTTTTCCATTAGTATGCAAAGGAAAATAGTTTTTGAACCATCGGTAACATCAACACCGAAAGACAAGTTTTAGTGCAAACCAAAAAAGTTGAAGTGGAACCTGACAGAGTAAACCGACAGAGCAAGGGAACCTGATAGATAGTTCACAGAAGGAACACCGACAGTGTAAACTGAAACTGCAACCCGATAGAGGAACCCGACAAGCAAATCACAGTACAAACTGATAGAACAGATGACAGAGGAACCCGACGGACTACAGAGCAACCTGAGCACCTGTCTACCGAGAGGCAGTTAAATCCCAAGAAATGTGGATCTGACTTCCATGTTAGATAAAATACTTGTGTTTTATATTTAGCTTTTCAGTTAGCTTTAAATCCATTTCTTGAGGGACAAGAAATGTAATTATAATTGTTTTAATCAGTCTAACTGATTGAAAACATGCAAACTAGGAGATCAAGGTCAAGTTGTAAACCTTTGATCATAGAGTTATCATTGTAATACGTGAAACTTAATTAGTCAATCTATTGTATAAATAGATGTACAATCAATCAAAACAAAATTGTGTGATGATGATTGTAGCCAAGGAGCACATCTATGGATCAAAGACAAAGTTTCAAGCAGAAGAACAATAAAAGATGAATTAGGTTATCAAAAACAAAATTCAAGGCTACCGAGCAACAAAGGTATTGATCAATCACAATAGCTGATACATTATACATGTAATCTTTAATGGATCTATAAGTAGCAATAGTAGATTGCACATACTCAGGTCAAATGAATATTTTTGACTACATTCTAACAAGTGTAGTAAATAGAAGAAATCCTTTCAAGAAATGTGGATTTAACAATCCTTTGTAAATCTCTTAACCGAGTGCACACTAAACAGTATTGCTAAAGCTCTTAACTTAGTAGACCATAACCAGTCTCCACAAGATACTCCTAATAGGGTAGATCATCATAAGTGATCAAAATTTTAAGCCTTAACTGGCCCCTTCCATTCTGCAGATAGTGAAGTTTTGTGGGTTTGAGCCCCATCGCAGTTTTGACCTTCTAACAAGGATTTTCCATGTTAGCAAATCTTGTGTCATGTCATTACATTTCATGAATGTTTGTATACAATTAATTTTATGAATTGATATAACATGCACAAAGATAGAATAACAGATATGAATGGTAATACAAGCAATTGATTACTAAAAGGATTAAGGTTAAAGAGATAAAAAAAATTAGAGCTACTGATTCACCCCTCCCCTCTCATTTCATACTTCCCATTATTTCCAACAATTGGTATCAGACCTAGATCTCTTATTTGGAAAAGTTTAAAAGACTTAAGAGAAAAGATCATACAATGGAGAAGTACAAACTTGATAAGAATATTGATAGTCAGAAGCTAGAGATACAAATCTTGTATGAACAATACAAAGCAACAAGAATCAAGATGAGAGATCTACTGGATGAAAGAAAATTTATGGAAACTCGGAACAATGAAAAAGACTATCATGAAGAAGAGATACCTGATTTATTTTAATCATCAACATCTACATCTAGCACTACATCAGACACATCTGAAGGAAGCATTACAATTCTGAATGAAATCAATCAACATTTGACAAAGCAAGTCAAGATACTGCAAATAGGTCAAGAGACACAGATGGTAAGGATGATTGATGTCATGCATAAACAATGCTAGACAAGATGAGAAAGAAAGAACACTAGCTATTGATGACAAGAGGAAGATCACTGAAAATATACAAGAGAAAGAGTCAGAAATACAAAGACTTACTGAACATCATCATGAGATCAACAATCAGATTATTCTTATGAGTCAGGAGGCAAACCAAATGAATATAGAACTTGTTGAAAGAATAGAAGCTGTTGGTGAGCTAAGAGAAGAAAATGAAAAACTAAAGCATGAAGTAAGAATTTAGCAACAACACAATGACATGATTAAGAGAGCTAAATAAAGTACAAAAAGGATGGATGATTTTATAGATGGACAAAGAAGAGTCAAAAACAAAACCAGACTAGGGTATACCAAGAATGAAGAATCACCATACCAAGCTAATCCAAAGAATGTCTACACAAATAAAAGACCAAGAAAGCAATCATGCAATCACTATGGAAAACTAGGCCACACATCAAATATATGTAGGAGAAAAATGAAAGGTATTCCTAACTCCACATCTTCATTCATAGGAAATTGTTATAAATGTAGCAAGAAAGGACATAAAGCATATGAATGGAAATTTGAGGTCTAAACAACCAAAGAAGGAAACCTACATGGAAAAATATTATTCTACTTTCAAAATGCATGGGCACACATCTCTTGAATGCAAGAAGAAGAAAAGGCAAGCATGGAAGCCAAAAGATCAAGAAAATTCTTATCAACCGAAGAGAGTCGGTAACTCATATGTTTGGGATTACAATACATGGGAAAATTGCACAGCATGTGGAAGATTTGGTCACATAGCTAAAAATTGCATGAGGAAATGGACAAGAAAATCTAGAAGTTGGACTAACCCCAGAATGGCATGATTACACTGTCATAGGGTCGGTCATCTAAGAAACAACTGTAGACCGAGTGACAGAGAAAAGCACTTTTCCTAATGACAATACCATTGAAGACACCAAGAGGATGAGAAACAAAATGTGGAGGAAAGCTACAAACACTGATGAAGCTAGACCGAGCAATGCAATTGGTGACACCTTATCCAATGGATCTGGTGACATCACCACCCGCACTTAAGAAGAACAAGTAAGTATGGAACTACATTATACCAAGTTATATTTTTCATTAGTTCCATTATACATAGATGAAATTCCAAACTAGCATGATTAAAGATGCACTATGGTATTACTTGTTATGATTTTGTGAACACAATCCCGTCGGTCAATGCTTACCAAAAATCATCGGTGTACAAACAAAGCTAAGTTGTCTATAATTACCGAGAATCATCGGTTAACATATAAAATCTGAGTTACTAGTGTAAACCGAGACTCATTGGTAATCATGTAAAATGTATTGGAGTCTTTGCCACTTACTGAGCACCATCAGTAAACATGTGAAAAGTCAAATGAGTTGACACCTAGTCGGAACATCACATTCTCACTGAGAATGAAGTGTGTGTGCTACCTGAAACCTCCTTCTTCGAACACTGAGAAGTGGGTGAGCAATTATGACACGACTTAGGGAAAAAAGTCTATAAATAGTCGACGGAAGAGCTCATTATTTAAAAAATAATTTGAGTGAAGAAGTAGAGAAAAACCAGAGCTAAGAATGACCAACCTCGACTCGATTGTAGAGAAACTCCAACTCGATTAAAATGCACTCAGAAAGATTCACAACAACAACAAAAGGTTGAAGTAAGTAACAACATTCACCAAGAACTCTATTTCATTTACGAAAAAGCCCTAATTTTTTGAAATGATGGCAACTACTTCATGAACCTCCAAGATCAAGAATGCAAAGGAGAATAAGGTTAACTTAATCAAGAACACTATGTGTGAGGAACCCAAATGCAAAATCTATCCAGAGGTTGCCTCGCAACCCGACAACTCTGGAGCATTCTTTGGAATTTGACCTAGGGTTTTACTGATTGAGGATGTTCGATCCTACATACATTGCAAGATCGTACAGATAGGAGATCTTGAGGTTGAGAAAGCTTACAAGAAGCTTTGCAAAGATGGAAACATCAAGGAAAAACATAAACACATCAAGATAAAAGGGATCATAAATTCCCTATTATTCCTGAAGGAATTCAAGACCGAGTGGATTCAGTTAGTACTAAGTAGAGTGCATGACCGAGAGATGCGGCTGGATGAGCCAAAACTCCAGGGATGTTATACACGTTGTTACCAGTTATCCTATAACCAACAAGGCTAAGGCACTCAAACACCCTCCTCACACCGAAATTGAGAAGACAACAAGAGCAGTATGGGATGGAAGAGGACTAAAGGTATCCACCATCACCGATGATGAACTGAAGTTCGGTGCATGTGTCTTAGGATACATTTTTTAGGCTAGCAGGATGAACAATATTGCATCCAGAGCAGTAGATACAACACACAAAATTGTTAAGAAGGGATTGCAGTTGGATCTATCAGAACTTATACTAAGGCAATTAGATGAGAACATGAAGACAATCAGGACTGCAAAGTCTAACTCATGTAAGTTTGGTTCACTCATTATGTGTATATTTTTATATTTTCAAGAATCCTTCCCATCTATCGGTAATCTCAAATGGGACACTACCCGACCAGTGACCACACAGATTAGTGAGTTCATCAAATCACTAGGAGATAATTTTGAATCAGTCATGGATGAATCCTTCACTGGATTCAAAGACATAATGCAGAAGAGGATGAGGATAACAGAACAACTGGTAGAAAAGTATAGGAATGACATTTTTTTTATGGTGGACACTAATAACACCTTTATCAAACCATCTGTACTGAGGACAACATGGTTAGAACCACATTATTATGAGGTAAACATAGATCAAACAACAAATGCATTTGAGGCATTATTTAATGAACCATTGGAGAAGTCACAACCAAGGTTTGGAACCTATGAGGAAGCCAAGGAAAGAATAAAAATAGGCTTAGTTGTGAAGAAAATTGACAGGAAGAAAGATAAAATGGTTAAAGCACTAAAGGAAGAAAAACAAATAAGGGAAAGATCCATAGTTTCAATTATGCCACCAGAATCCAATATGGAAGAAATTGATGAAATGATGAACAAGCATTCACATAATTTCTTAACAAAAATAAGAGCCTACAAAGTGCTAGAGGGAAAATTCATTGAGCTCGTCAAAGAGACTTGATGATATCTAGATTAAAATCATCAATCCGCCTAAGGAGGATTCAAGTACCGAGCCACATTTAGCTCTTACCAACAAGCCACACAATGAAGAAGATAAGGCTAAACCAAGCCCAGAGCACATAATTATAAATGATGGTGAGGATGTCGATAAAGAAGAAATGAACACTGAAACTAACAAGGATATGGAAACTACAGATGAAACATTCCCTAACAATACAATCATTGATATTACAGAAGATGATCCTGCAGATAAGGTAAAGGCATATGAAGATGTCACTATTTTCCTAGACCAAACTAACAAACATGACACATCTACAGATTCTACATAGGTAAACATACCGGGCCAAATGCAACTATTGATACAGGCCATCAATATTATCTCAAAAAAAGAGAAATCACCCAGACCCAATGCAAGCATACGTGAAGGTACAGAGGAAGAGGAACAAAAAGAAATGATCGATGAACATAATGTCATCAATGGAGAACAAAAGGAAATGGATGAAGAAACAAAAGAAACAGATGAAGAGTAGAAAGATACAGGTGAATGAAAGAAACAAGATGATGCCACTCCTAAGGAAACCAAAGGAGATGTTGCAAATAATGTTAAGGTTGATGTGGAGACGTCCAATCCCAACTGAAAAGTAAACACCAAACAATAGAAAGAAAAAGGTACAACACCACCGAAGCCTTCATCCAACACATCAGACCAAGAAAAGGATCTTGCTTTGGTACTACATTCAAGTGCTTCCCACTCAACATCCAAGAAGAAGAAGAAGACCAATAAGACCAAGCTGCAGGTAACACTTGATGAAATCATTGAGATACCAAAGTGTGATCCTTCTACATTGGATTTGAATCTCTCCAAGAGTATGGGGAAATATGTCAAAGGAAAGCTAAGGAAGGAGCACAAAGAATCCTTAGTGTTAGAAACAACAAGGGATATATTGACACAAATAGTGCCTAATATAGATCTTGATCAAGATGCCCCCATCCTTGATCAACTTTCCATTCTAACCGATGCCATCACATCTCATAATGTGGATGCAAAAAAAGAAATTGAAGAACGAGCAGAGAAAAAGTACCAATACAAATTGACCAAGAAAATCAGCCAAGAAGTGGCAGAGAATAAGGTAAAGCTTTTAGAACTTGTAAATGAATTAGACTCAATCATTACAGAAGCTTTAGCATTAATTTAGAATTTATGCACTTTAGAGAAATTCACTAAGGAAAATAGTGATAAGAATGCACAAATAGATTCTGATCTAAATGCAAGTGCACAAAGTCTAACCACAAATGACAATGCAATCAAGATCCATTATGAAAAGATAATGGAATCCAAAAGGTTGAGACAAGAAATTCTAGAGGCAGAAACCAAGTTCAGAGATGAGGTAATCGAGCTTCAAGCTCAATTGCTACCGAATCTTACAGTATTACAAAAGAATATGACTGAGGTAAGCCAGTTAATTGCCACCCCAGAGATGTTTGTAATTGACAACATCTATGATATGCATGCCCGAATCACACTGGAGAAAATGGATCTTGAACATCTTAAGGAGAAATGGGAGAAGATGATGGAAGACATGAAGAACTCTCATTCCTATATTTTTGATAAGCTGTAAGTATACACCTTTTCCCTTACTATCAAAAAAGGGGGAGAATTATATGATATAAGGGGGAAATTGATATGAAGATAAGGTGAAAAGGGAGTATAGTATAAAGGAAGTATACATGTATATACATATACTATACCAACATATACATAGGGGGAGTCATAATGACAAGGTGAACACATTGTTTACATACTACTCATTTTAGCATTATGCACATATCAATTTTTGATACTAATGTCAAAGGGGGAGATTGAAGACATATTTTTCCATTAGTATGCAAATGATTTTTTTTTTGAACCATCAGGAAAAACAACACTGAAAGATAGGCTTTAGTGCAAACCAAAAATGTTGAAGTGGAACCCGACTGAGTAAACCGACATAGCAAGGGAACCCGATAGATAGTTCACAAAAGGAACACGAACAGTGTAAACCAAAACTGCAACCCGACAAGTAGATTACAGTGCAAACCAACAGAACAAATGACAGAAGAACCCGACAGACTATAGAGCAACCCGAGCACCAATCTACCGAGAGGTAGTTAAATCCTGAGAAATGTGGATTTAACTTCCACATCGGATAAAACACTTGTGTATTATATTTAGCTTTTTAGTTAGCTTTAAATCTATTTCTTGAGGGACAAGAAATGTAATTGTATTTGTTTTAATTAGTCTAACTAATTGAAAACATGCAAACTAGGAGATCAAGGTCAAGTTGTAAACCTTTGATCATAGAGTTATCATTGTAATACGTGAATTTTAATTAGGTCAATCTATTGTATAAATAAATGTGCAATCAATCAAAAACAAAGTGTGTGATGATGATTATAGTTGAGGAGCACATCTATGGATCAAAGACAAAGTTTCAAGCAGAAGAACAACAAAATACGAATTAGGTTATCAAGAACCAGATTCAAGGCTACCGAGCAACAAAGGTATTGATCAATCACAATAGGTGATACATTATACATGTAATCTGTAATGGATCTGTAATTAGCAATATTAGATTGCACATACTCAGGTCAAATGAATATTTTGAATACATTCTAACAAGTGTAGCAAATAGATGAAATCCTTTCAAGAAAGGTGGATTTAACAATCCTTTGTAAATCTCTTAACCGAGTGCACACTAAATAGTGTTGCTAAAGCTCTTAACATAGTAGACCTTAACCAGTCTCCACAAGATACTCCTAACAGGGTATATCATCATAAGTGATCAAAATTGTAAGCCTTAACTGACCCCTTCCATTCTGCAGATAGTGAAGTTTTGTGGGTTTCATCCCCACCGCAATTTTTACCTTCTAACAGGGGTTTTCTGCGTTACCAAATCTTGTGTCATGTGTCATTACATTTCATGAATGTTTGACTACAATTAAGTTTATGAATTGATATAACATGCACAAAGATAAACTAACAGATATGAATGGTAATACACACAATTGATTACTAAAAGGATTAAGGTTAAAGAGATAAAAGTTTTTAGAGGTACCGATTCACCCCTCCCCTCTTAGTACATACTTCCCATTATTTCCAATAGTCCTCACAAAAGAAAAGATGACAGAAGTAATGACATATCCTATGAAAATAAGTTTGATAGAGGGGATGACCGAGATTACCGAAGAAAATGATAATCTGATAGAAGAGACAACCGAGAATACGAGGAAAAAGGAAATAAATCTTGTTACCTGGCTGAGAACAAAGCTGGAAACACTGACACTGAATCCGATGAAGATACTAAGGTGGTGTTTGTTTCTATGAAGAATGATTTAGAAGAAGAAGAAAGGTATGTTGAGACTGCACTCATGTCTAAGGTTAGCAAAAATGATGTCTGTATTATTGATAGTGGTTTTACTCACCACATGGCTAGAGATAAGGAAAAGTTTGAAACTTTTGAATATTATAATGGTGGATCAGTAAGAATGTGTAATGATTCACCTTGTTCGGTTGAAGGTAAAGGAACCATAATGTTGAATAATCTGATCAGATGTGAAAATGCATACTGGGTAAAAGGACTTAACTATAATCTATTGAGTGTTTCACAACTCAATAACATAGTACACTGAGTTGCATTTGAGAAAAAAAGTCAAAGATCTTTAATGAATTAGGAAGGTTGATCAGAACTAGTGAGCAAACAAAAGATAACCTATTCTATCTTGATGATATTAACACCACTTGTTTAATGGCTAGAAACGAAGACATATGGTTATGACATAAAAGGTTATGTCATGCAAATTTTGACAACATGGTTAGGATAATAAATAAAAGGAAAGTAAGAGGCTTACCGAGCATGTCAAAACCCGACCATATCATGTGTAAGAATTGTCAAAAAGGTAAAATTAAAATGTATAGTTTCAAGAGAAAAACCTACACATCTAATGCTATTCTAGAATTAGTCCATACTGACCTATGTGGACCAATGAGAACAAAGAGCTACTACGGTGATAGATACTTCTTTCTCTTTGTTTATGATTATTCTAGAATGATGACTATTATGCTCTTAAAAGAGAAATAAGAAGCATTCAAGATGTTTAAATGGTATAAAGCTATAGTTAAAAAACAAAGTGGAAAGGAACTAAAATGTCTAAGATCAGATAGAGGACGAGAATTTATTTTTGATGAATTACCTAACTTTTGTAATGAGTATGGAATTAAAAGATAGGTTTATGCATCGAGAACACCACAAAAAATGGGATTGCTGAAAGAAGAAACATATCAATTGTTGATTGTGCCAGAACATTGATGATTGAGAAAGGCATCACACAAACATTCTGGAGAGAAGCTATTAGTACTACTGTCTAGACACTGAACAAAGTTTAATTGAAGAAAGACAACAATAAGAGACCTTATGAGCTATGGTATGAACACACACCCAATGTAAGTTACTTCAAAAGTTTTGGAATTCAATGTTATATTTTGAAAGATTATAGAAATGGAAAGCTTGACTCCAAAGGTGAAGAAGGAATATTTCTAGGTTATTCTACCAAAAGCAAGGCTTATAAATATCTTAAAAAATCCTCTAACAAATCACTGAAAGTGCAAATGTCAAAGTGGATGAATTTGGTGAGAAAAATGATGAGGAAAGTAGAAAGGAACCAAAAGATAACAACAGGTTTGTCTACAGTGAAGAACCTGATACTCTACCCGAGTAATAGTGTATCACTACCGACTGATAAAACAATGCACTTGAGCATCAGGCTACAAACACCAAAAATCAATAAATTCCTCACAATGATATACCAAGCGATGAAGATCAAAATGAAGGTCAAGATGATGATCAAAATGATGAACAAAGAGCTGAATGGGTACTTTCAAAGTATGTCAAAAGACACCATCCACGAAACCAAATCATAGGAGACAAAAAGGCTGGGATGAGAACAAGAAGTAAGTCACTGAACACTAGATGTTTAATTTACGATTTTGAGCCTAAATATGTTAATACTACACTTGAAAATCAAGAATGAGTTAGTGCTATGAATGAATAAATTGAGAAGATTGAAAAGAACAAAACATGGACATTAGTACCTATAATAGATGACAAAAACGTCATAGGTACCAAATGGATAATCATAAGCAAGCTGAATGAGAATGGAGAAGTCACAAGGAACAAAGAAAGATTAGTATGCAAGGGGTATGCACAAGAAGAAGGTATTGACTATGGAGAAACCTTTACACCTGTTGCTAGACTAGAAGGAGTAATAATTATAATTTCTTATACTACATTCAAAGGATTCAAGGTATACCAAATGGATGTCAAATCTGCATTCCTAAATGGAATACTAGAAGAAGAGGTATACATTGAACAACTAGAAGGGTTTGTTTATCCTAACAAAAGAAACATGGTTTGTAGACCACAAAAAGCCTTGTATGGATTGAAACAAGCACCAAGAGAATGGTATGAAAGACTTCACTCTTATCTCATAAGTATTGGATTTGTAAGAACAAGTGAAAATAGTAATCTATATTTAAAAGAAGATACTGATGATAACATTTTGATTGCTGAAATATTTGTTGATGATATCATAGTGTGAGGTAATGATATGTTATGAAAACTATTTTCTGATGAAATGAACAAAGATTTTGAGATGTCAATGTATGGAGAGATCAAATTCTTTCTTGGTCTATAGATTCTTCAACAGGATGCAGGCATCTACATCACACAATTTGAATACATCAAGGAAGTGCTGAAGATATTCAAGATGGAAGATTCCAAACTAGTTGGAACACCTATGACAACCATATGCAAACTGACAAAAGAAGACAAGTCAACCGAGGTAAATCATACCTTATATAGATCAATGATTGGCAAACTCATGTATGTTGTACATACTAGACCAGATATAACACATGCAGTTGGAATAGTTGCAAGATTCTCTGTTGATGCCAAGGCATCAGATATGATTGTTGTCAAACGAATTCTTAGATATCTAAAGAATACTAAGGACTATGGTCTCTGGTATAATAAAGAAGGAAAATTTGAGCTTCAAGTCTATACAGATGCTGATTGGGCTGGAAACATAGATGATAGAAAGAGTACAATAGGAGGAGCATTCTTTATGGGTGACAGACTTGTCACATGGATAAGTAAAAAGCAAGAATGCATCTCACAATCCACTACAAAAGTAGAATATGTGGCTACTGCTGCAAATTTATCTAATATTGCATGGATTAAGCAACTACTAGAAGGTATGAATATGAAAATTCTTGAACTAGTGATTATCTATTGTGATAATACAAGTGCAATAAACATTTCAAAGAACCCTGCCATGCATGCTAAGACAAAGCATATTGCTATCAAGTAGCATTACTTAAGAGAACAAAGGAAAGAGAAAGAAGTGATACTGGAATATGAACAATCCAAGGAACAATTGGCAAACATATTCACAAAGTCATTGCCTAAAGATACATTTGAGTACCTGAGAAAGAGACTAGGTGTCCGACCCTTGTCTGTTGGTCACTAAGCTAACTAGAAGGTTGCATCAACCTATACATTATCAGAAGATCATACATGTTGATGCAAGAAAAGAGATGGATTGCAAAGATATATCAGTACACATCAAGGTACTTATCTGCACCAAACACTAGAGATATTGTTGGCTAAAATAGAGCTATATTGCTAATGGAAAGGAAATTCAAGGAATATATTATTAAAAATATATAATTTGGCATTGTTGTCAAAGGGAGAGATGTACTAAATATTGAGAGAAGCATCAATGAAATGTATTGCTGTCAAAGGGAAAAGAGAAAATAAATATCCATCAATAAGAGGAACAGTCAAAGGGAGAGAAAGATTCAAAGAAACATCCATCTAAGGGAGAGAATTGGAAAAGTTAACACTGCATATCTATCTAGAAAAGGGAATCTACAACAAAGGGAGAGACATAATCAGAAGCTGCTACATCTATCAAGTGAAGGGAATGAAGAATGAAGGAAGATACTCTACAAGAATTAAATCTAAGCTAGAAGAGCTTATTGATGATGACATAAGTTTTTCCATTATTATGCAAAGAGAAAGAAATTGTTATGAACCATCGGTTACACTACACTGAAAGTCAGGTTTCAGTTCAGACCGAAAGTGCTAAGTAAAGAGAAACCCGACGACACTAGTTTTGTAGTGAAAATCGAAAGTGCAACCTGAAGATGATACAAAGGAACCCAACAAGGAGGTTATAATATAAACTGAAAGAGAAGAAACAAAGGAACTCAATAGAGAAAGGGAACCCGACAGATAGTTCAACAAAGGAACACCGAAAGAAAATCTAATTGATTTCAGAGAAAATTGAGCATCAGACACTGAAAGTCAGTTATATCCTGAGAAAAGTGGATTTGACTTCCACGTCAGATAAAACAACTATATTCTATTTTTAAAGTTTTGATTTGTTTTAAATCCATTTCTTGAGGAACAAGAAACATTATTGTAATTGTTTTAATCAGTCTAACTGATAAAAAACATGCAAACTAGGAGATCAAGGTCAAGTTGTAAACCTGTTATCATAGAGTTAGTTTTGTAATACGTGAAACTAAAAAGGTCAAATCTATGTTATAAATAGATGTGTAATCATTCATTGATAATGGATGAGAGGATGAATGTAGCCAACGAGTACACCTATGGATCAGACTAAGAGTTTCAAGAAGCAAAACATCAAAAGATGAATTTGGTTATCAAGAACCAAGAACCAAGGCTACCAAGCAACAAAGTTATTAATCAATCACATTAGGTGATACATTGTATATGTAAGCTTTAATGGATCTGTACTCACTAATATTAGATTGCATACACTTAGGTCAACGAGTATTTTTGTCTGCATTCTAACAAGTATAGCAAATAGAAGAAATCCTTTCAAGAAAGGTGGATTTAACAATCATATTGTAAATCTCTTAATCGAGTGCACACTAAACAATGTTGCTAAAGCTCTTAACACAGTAGAACTTAACCAGTCTCCACAGAATACTCTTAACAGGGTAGATCATCAGAAGTGATCAAAATTGTAAGCCTTAACTGGCCCCTTCCAATCTGCAGATAGTGAAGTTTTTGTGGGTGCCATCCCCACCACAATTTTTACTAAGTTTATGAATTGATATAACATACACAAAGATAATATAGAACAGATGGTTGGTAATGCAATTGATTAAATAAAGGTTAAAGGATAAAAGAGATAAAAGTTTTAGAGGTACTGATTCACCCCTCCCCTCTTAGTACACACTTCCCATTATTTCCAACAACCGAGAGTCAGACATTTGAATTGGTTATAGAACAATAAATTTTGGTAGAGATTGATGAACTACAACTGATATATTTCATATTATATTATTAGTATGTAGTATGTTTCCATCAATTCCAAAGGGAGAGATTGATGAACTATAACTGACTGAATATTTGAAGATGACAAAGTTGATGATCATCGAGATGTAGAAAGTATATGCAAGACATTAAATCAGTTAATGTATTGTATTTTCATTGATGTCAACTTGATATGGTATGATTTCTCATACACATAATTTCACTACTCTTAAAGATCTGAAAAGACAGTTTTTTTCATCGGTAATCATGTACACCGAGTGACAATAAACCTCGATGGATAGTGAACCCCGAGTATAGAAGTTCATAGTGTTACCCGAAGGACAGTGTTACCCAACAGACATTGTTACCTGATCAAGTGATACCTGAGCAAGCATTATCGAGCTAACTATAGTTGTCATCGAACAGAACTGAAGTTGATGCCCGAGCTATCTGCACTAGTCACCGAACACAACTGAAGTGTTGACCGATGAGAACTGAAGTTAGGAAAATAAAAAAACCACTTAGCTAGCAGGAGCTATATTTAGATTTAACTATTTGATTACTTTGTTTTCATCGACCAATTAAAAGCTAAAGATAAGAAGGAGATTTAAAGAAAATTTTATTCCAGAAAACAAGGAGAGATTTGCAAATTAAAACTAAAGAATGCATGGCGAGCTTTATAGATCAAGAAGTGATCAACAAAGAAAACAAGAAGGACAAGAAATGGTGAAATCATGTCTATATAAAGAGACAAGTAATTCATAAGAAATGGGGAAAAGAAAGAGGAATGCTGCAGAGAATTCTAGTGAAGACTTTCATACAGACCTGATCATACAAGCTAAAGAATAGAGATAAAGAATTCTATAGACACTGAGCAACAGAGAAGCAACAAAATTCACCAAGAAGAAAGAAGTGGATCAAAGGAATAGAAGAGAAACATTGATTAGAAAGGTATTATGAGATTTCAATAGATCTGAAAATCTGCAAAGATTAAGTTGTATTTATGAATAGATCATATACTATTTCAGTTTAACCATTGATTCAAAAAAATATCTTAACAGAGTAGGATTTAACCATCCTTTATATATTGAGATACATCCCAAGGAGTATCAAAAAGTTTTCATGTTGACAACACAGTGAATGCGAGGTTAAGTGATAAATTATTAGTGATAAATCCTCTAACAAGGTCGCACTTAACAGTGTATTTGTAACCTTTAACAAGGCTGTCTCTTCACCGAGCTCACTTCAGAAGAGTGAAAATTTTGGGTTGCCGGTCCCAAGTGGTTTTTCCCTTAACAGGGTTTCCACGTTAAAAATCCACGTGTCAAACATGTACATGGTTCATTGCTTTGATGTTTTTCTTTACACATTACTAAAACATGATTGATCGGTAAACACTAAGTTATTTACTGTATTTCGGTAAAGGCTAGACTGCTATTCAGTAAAGCTTAAGGAAAAATACAAACCGTATAATCTGAGCAGTAGCTATTTGATAAGATTATTTAAAGGCATACATCTTGTAGGACTGAAGATAACTAGAGGTTTTATATTAGAGATATAAAGTTTGGTTGGAATTATTGGATTAATTTTTGAGGCCAGTTATTCACCCCCCTCTCAGTTATTCTAACACATGTGTCATTTGAATGTATTTTGGTGGTTTAAAATGGGGCCAAATTTTATGCAAGACCTGATATTTTATCTTCATCTAGAAGATACCTCTTGTGTTTTATTTCTCTATAAAAGGTAGCCTTGGAGAGTCAGGAGAGTAATGTAATGTTTGCAGGTGAAGTGTTATGCTGCTGGAATTGATTTTTGGTTTTGTAGGACATGAAAATGAGTTAAAATGTATAATAATAAAAACCATTAAACCCTAAACATATGCACAATCACCCTATCCAAACATAAAATAAATTAAAAAAGAGTTAAACAATCTATGCAAAACACAAACAAACTCCCCCTGTTTGACTTCCATGCTCTTTCTTGCTTCTCCAAAATGTGATATGTAGCTCCCATATTAGCAAAATGCACTCAACTTATGAAAGAAATAAGATGATAATGGTGAGAAGATGTGAGAGTAGATGGTAGTTTTCATTGAGAAATGAATCTCAATTTATAAGGGATGAAGACCAAATTATAAAATTGGCAATTTGATGCCAAATGGAAGAATGTCATAATTTAGGAGTTCAATTTGGAAAAGTGTCATATTATGACATACTATGACAAATTGTAAGAGATCAAAATGGAAAATAAGTGAGGAGAAGGGAAGGGAAATTTTTCATAAAGTATGATAAAATGTGACAATTGAAAAAGCAAGATTGTCATAAAACTATGACAACTATGACAAGTGAAAAAGAGGAAAGTGGAAGCTAATTAGTGGGAGATGGATCCTATGTTAAAAAAGCAAGGGATTTTAAATTTTAAAAACTTATTCATTCCCACCAAATTAGCAAATTAGAATTAGGAATTGATGAAAATCTCATAAATGAAAAGGATGAAAAATTAATTAATTAAAAATAATTTAATTGTGAGGATTAGGGGAAAAGGGATAAATAAAGTCTATTTATTTATCGAATTAGGACATAGGGATAAATTATGGGTTATTTAACCCTAAAGGGAAAATTAGTTTATCATTGACCAAAATTATGATGTACTGATGTGAAATTGAATTGATTCGATACTTTTGATAAATATTCGAAAGCATTTTGATGATTTGAAATGACATTGATGACTTTGACAATGCCTTGAATTGATTTTGAAATATAATGATAAGGTTGGAAAAGGTATTGAAATGTTTAGGAATGATTTGAAATGATTTGAATTGATCTGAAAGGAGGTTGAAAAAGGGGTTTGAATTGATTTGAAGATTTTGATAAGGTTTTGAAATAATTTGATAGACTTTGAAATGATTTTGAATCGATTTAGGAGATTTTGAAAGGATTTGAAGGTTAAGGAAAGGTTGATATTGATTTTGAAAATGATCAAATTAGCCAACTGGTTAAGGTTATGATATAAAATGAGAGAAACATTAGTGATTAATTAAAAAAAATCAATGTTCAATTAACGATGAAAGACACAATGCTGACATATGATAAAGACCATATGCGCAACATAGAGGAATAATTAGAATGTAGACACAAAATTTCAATCATAATGCAAAAATGTTATAACACATAGAATTACAGGCGTGAACAATTTTTGAGCGTCTAATTTTTTCCCTCCTTAATATAAAGCAATTTTGAGCATTGTCTCAAAGAACACAGGAAGATATTGCATAAGAATATACCCTGGTAATGATAAGATATAAGGGTTCCCCCTCACGAAATCGACCAAAAAATGCAAGCGATAGTTCAATTTCTTGACAATGACGAGATGAACCTACAACAACAAATGAATTCAAAATTGATGTTCATATGGAAAAGTTATGAAGCTTGGAGTGAAAAAAGCATTGCAAACAATAAAAAACTCAAAGATTGTACATCCATCTAGGTATAAAAATGTCTATAAAAGGACTTGTTGAGAGAATTGGAGCTCATTTTCACTCTCTCATTTGGAAGATTTGGAGCTCTAGAGCTAGGAGTATAGAATGAATTCTAGTGCATGATCATCGTGGTGAAGCAATACAGAGCTACTAATGACCGGAGGGCACAGGACGAAAGGTATGTACATATGAGCCTCTTCATGATTCGATATTTTTTCACACATTTATTGGTAGTTAGGGGGGTTTAAGGGGAGGTCAAACATGGTTAAAGGGCGGTTTGGTAGCCTAAAAAAACTAACTACACATAAAATGTAGCCAAGTGCAGTCCTAAACACACTTGGTTGACCAAGTGCATTCCTAGGAGCACTTGGTTAGCCAAGTTGCATAGTTGGTCAATTAGGGCTCAAATCTAGTTCAAACTAATCTAAAATGATCCAAATTGGTCAAAAATTAGTCAAACAGGTCAAAGAATCAAATAGCTCAATAATAGGGAAAACTTGGTCAAACATGGTCAACAACAACAATAGGTAACAAAAAGTTGATACAGATCACTAGGTGTGTCTAGGAGGAATTTCCCTTATTGCAGACACATGAGATGAGGCCTGCATGTTTAGATCTATGACATTGATTGAATCGTAATGAGAGAGATATACTATCAACACTTGGTCTCCATTATGTCACATATATGCCTGAGCTTAGGGAAAATAATAGTATGATCACCGCGCTAGTGGAGCGATGGCACTCTGAGACGAGTTCATTCCATTTATCAACTGGGAAGGCCTCCATTACTCTAGAGGATTTTTGGCGCATCCTCAGGATTCCTATCTACGGAGAACTAGAAAAGTATGAGTCATCATAAGGGAGGGAGACTTTGTATAGATTGTTTGATTACGAGGAGGAGGATCTAAACATCAAAGATTATGAAATTAGATGGGAGACATTAGATGAGCAGGGTGAGAGGCTAGTAGTTGTGCTTTGCGTAGTGGTTGTAGGATTACTAGTACCAGATAGATGAGGACATGGGTTTTTGATTGGGTGGGGGAGAGTATTAGAGAGGATGATCATTTGTATGGTGCCCATGTATGTTGGTTATGACCTATTATTACTTGCATCAGGAAGTGTATAGAGGTACATTATCTATGAGTAGTGGGTTCACACTCTTACACGTGTGGGGGTATGAGAACATAGTCATATTTTATCTTGTTACATACCAAATACTGATACCTGATATGCCATATGTTTACTATTATGTCGACACACTATAACATGGGCTATTGGGTCACACACTATATTTCAAACATGAAATTGCAACACTTAGGAACTTTACATGGAGACTATATGGAGGCTTCCCAGGTTGAGATAGCGTAATTGAGAATTTACCATACTGAAAACATGAGAGATACTTGATTGGTTTCACTATTATTGGGCATGTTGTTATAAAGATTCAACTACCAAAGAGAGTGTGCAGGTAGTTCAGAGAGATACAGGGAGTGACGACATGCATGACACTATTTGACAACTCAAGAGGTGAAGTTAGGATATGGGGGGAACTCATCTGACCACAGGTAGCATATGTCAAGTTTGAGTAGCTACAAATGAGATAGTGAGGAGAAAATCCAAGGATTATAGATGCAAGGATGAAAATAGAGTATGAAAGGTGGTTTGTACGATATAGGCCTATAGCATTGAAAAATATAGACATACCAGTGCTAAGAGTAGCACCATGATCACCAAGATCAAAGGAGGAGGATGATGGGGATGATGAGGATGATGAGGATGACGAGGATCAAAGTGATGGGGAGGATTAAAATGATGAGGATAATGAGAGTATTGGTTCTAGTAGTGGGGATGAGGATGATGATGATAGTGATCAAGATGCTATACCTATGCAGGTGGAGGAGGACATAGATGATGCACTATATGTCCAAGATATAAAGGCTCCCGAGGATATTTATATGCAGGATATAGCTCTAGGAGATGAGGTGGAGGAAATTCCACATGAAAACACTTTGAGAAGGATAATGAGGTATTAGAGGTAGAATATTACATGTGATGAGGTAGATAGATAGGCACTAGGTAGAGAGGACTACTTGGGATATAGAGCAGAAAACATGGGATGAAGAGCGTGCAGTGTAGGACATATAGTGAATAATTCTTGTGATAGAGATAGAAATATTGACATTAGATAGGGATGAAATGATACCCTCTTGAGATACAAATTTTTCTAGAGCATAGAGAGAAGAGGAGAAGTCATGAGCATTTATCAACAACATTATAGATGTTAGTGCACATATGATATCAAAGATGTTGGCAGATGCTCAAGAGGAGAAATGATACTAGTGGTATATGTATGAGAGGGATGTACCATGAGAGAAGTGGACACTAATCTACATGAATTTTTCCAATAGGACACACTCCCAGAGGACACATAGTAGTGGGGGAGTGTTGGGGCCGAAGGGACCACCTAGGTTAGGACAAAAAATGCATCAGACATGAGGAGCTTCATCCTCTAGATAGGGTGGAGACCAGGAGGACTGAGAAAGTAGAGGTTGACAGGAGACTCTCTCTAGCAGAGGGGCATTTTTAATAGACATACTTGATAGATCATATTGAGCCCACAGGGCTTAGTGTATACATACACCTTGATTTTTGTACTCTGATATTATTTTTCAATATATTTATGAGATGCAACTAGTTACTTTCTTTTGACATGAGATGGATATGCATATATACATGTTGTTTACTTTGTTTACATGATGATGTTATGCATGATGTTATTTTATTTCTTGTATTATATACACATGATGAATGCAATGTGCAATATGTTTTTGTATTTCTTTTCTTTATAGATGCTATGCAATGATAGAATGAATGCAACTTAACCATGCCCGATGGACTTGTTTTTGCATACCAGAGTACTAAACCAAGAGGAGTTCAAGGAATAACAAAAGAAGTATTAGTAAAAGGTGAATATTAGATGGGGAAATGTTAAGAATGATGAATATTTTATTTCTTGAGTGCACCTTATGTCAAAGGGACCTTTATTTTGATATTGCAAAGGGGATGCAGTGCATCATGGCATAGTAGGCCAGAGTGATAATGCAACCCTTCTAGCATAAGAAAAGACATACAACATAAAAGGAATAGTCTCATCCATCCTGAAGCATATGACATACTTGCCCCAACACTTCATGAGAATCATTCTGCAAACAGAAAATAAAAAAAGAAGAAAGGGATCATGAACCATCCTGACCATTCTCATAGCTTGGTGATATCATCGAGTAGCATAGAAACATGATAAAAAAACATAAATCAATAAAAAGATAAGACTGACTAACCAATCAAACCAATAATCATTCCAATATTAATATGGAAATTTTTGCATATGTATGTTATAACAAGTATGAAATATCCTGTGTAAGACTAATTCCATCTAGTTTTGGGCACACAACACCCTACAATGATTGTTTGAAGGACTGATAGAGTTAAAGATGATTAAGTGTACTGAAAAAAAAACTAATAGGTCGAACCAATCTGAGTTTTGATTCAATTAAATAAGTCATTTGTTAACAAGAGGAGAATCTTTATTAAAAACAAAAAAAGAGTATGTACAAATTTATTGCAAAATTTTAAGGGATTTTTAATTTTTTAAAGATTTTTTGCAAATATTTGATTTTTTTGGATTTTTTAAGGACTTTTAACAATTTTTTGTGATTTTTTTAAGGATCATATTTGATTTTTTTGAATATTTTCAGGACATTATGCAATTTTTTTGAATTTTTCCAGGACATTATGTAATTTTTTTGAATTTTTTAGGACATTAATATGTACATGTTGCTGCCTCTGATCCAATAAAGCAACGAACTCCATCAGTCAACCATGTTTAAGATATTGCTCCCAGTTCAAATTCAAATTAAGTAATGCAATAAATTTTCCCCCAGACAGAGTCTAGACTATATACAAAATGTCATAGGCAAGATATGTACAAATTGGTTAGAAAAGGAGATGACACGTGACATCAAATAGTTATAGGCCATAAAAGGGACACCGAGGTTGAGATATGGTGAGGAACATGTTAGGAAGTACACATATGTATCATATTAGAGTCGAGATAGATAATGGAGAAACACCTTACTACACGTGGCACTTGTTTCCTAGGTTTTCAACATGATACTTTCCCAAATTGCTTGTTTGCCAGGTTTTCACTTTCTGATAATATTTTTCTCTTTATTTCATTTTTTTGTGTTACCAAGATGCTGGTTTGCGAGGTTTTCATCAAGTCAACTTTCTCCTTTTAATTTTTTTTTCTCTTTTTTAAGGATCTTATGTATAATGCTTGCAGAGGTGCATGTTGTTTACTGCTTCTAAAATTGGCTCTCCCTCCAGTGTTTTAAGTTGATAAACCCCATACCTATATGTTGTAGTCACTATGTAGTGTCATATCCAATTTGGCTCAAACTTTCCAAGCTTTTCTCTTTGTTGTTGATTCTTGGGGTTCATTTTGAGGACCAAGTCTCCAACTTCAAAATGGCTTCAAAATGATGACCTCTGAATTTCTTATTATAGCTTCTTTAGAGATGATTATAAAATTCTTGCAAATGGATGAAAGCGGCTTGCCTCTTCTCATCTAGCATTTGAAGTTCAAGGAGTTTAGAAACTCTGTAATTTTCATCATCAATAATATGATGCCAAGATACTCGCAATGAAGGAATCTTGACCTCGAGGAGTAAAATGGCCTCAATGCCATAGATAAGAGAGTACGGTGTGGCACTAGTAGGGGTACATATACTAGTTCTATATGCCCAAAGAGATAGATTTAGTTTCAGATGCCAATTGCGGCCAACATCATTGAACATATTTTGAAGTATTTTAATTATTTTTTTATTTGACACCTCAGCTTGGCCATTGCCTTGCAGATAATAAATAAAGGAATATCTATGAAAAATATTGAACTTATCACAAAGCTCATCCACATCTTTATTTTGGAACGAGCTACCATGATTAGTGAAAATAGCCAAAGGAAATCCATAGGGACATATGATGTAATTTAGGACAAATTTTGCAATCTGTTTTCTAGTTATGTAAGTCATAGGGATGGCCTCAACCCATTTGGTAAAATACTTAGTAGGAGTGATGATGTATTAATGACTATTATAAGAGAGTGGAGTAATTTTCCCTATGAGATCTAATTCCCATTGAGAAAAAGGCCATGTATAAATGACCAGCTAAAGATCTTGTGTTGGTGCATGTATCAGGTTCCCATGTATCTGGCATTTATAACACTATTTTGAAAAATTATGTGCATCTTTTTGTTAATATGAATTCAAAATAACTAAGAGGGGGGTGAATCAGTTATCCTCAAGTCCTGATGTGCCCATATAAAACTTTAAATCAACTTCAACAACTCAGATCTGCCCGACAACAGTAAACAATAAAAGTGTGCAGTTTACTGTATTAATGGAATAAACTTGCAGAAACTTAACAGTAAAACACAACAATAACATTCACACATTTTGACACCATGATTTAATGTGGAAACCCAATATGGGAAAAAACCACCAGTAACATGCTACCAAAATTTTACTCTTCTGAAGTAATGCCCTGTGAGGAGCCAACCCTATCAAAGGTTACAAAATACACTGTCAAATGTGACCTGGTTAAAGGATTTAATCAGCCTGTTAGGAGTGGCCTTGTTAGAGGACTTAGAACATTCCAATCTAAATGTCACCTTGTTTAGAGGATTTATACAATGACTGCTAGGTCAACCTGGTTAAAGGATTTTAACTGATACAATGGTTAGAAAGTAATCAGCAAGTGTGATCTGATTCATACAACTTACTTTGCAAATCCAGATCCAGTTTCAACTCTAATGCTAATTCATTGAGTGGCCTCCATTCTCATCTCAAACTTTAGATCTACTTGGAAATCCATCAAGCAATCTCTCTCTGCTTCTCTATTCAGCCTTCTCTGCTTAGATCTTTCCAATCAATCAATTAGCCATGCAACACTTTTCATTTCACTCCGATATCTTAACAATAACCATAGTAGGTTATATTATACCTCTTCATTTAGGTCAGATAAATCTTTTGCCTCTTAACCAAGATCATAGATCTTAGGTTAGGTCAGATCCAACATATCTTTCCATCTTTACATTTAATTTACTTCTGCAATACAGTCATTAATTAACCATTGAATCCATGCATTAATAATAGTTTCCCATGCATTAAATGATTATGGACCAATCTTAATTAATAATGCATATCCCAATAAAATCAATTATGTTGGCCATAGATCTCAAATCTCATCAATAAACAAAATACTAATGCTCAACATTTCACTCTTTCCCTCGACATTTCACTGGCGCTCGACATCATCTTTGCTTTGCTTGGCATCACCTTTCGCTTTTCTCAGCATCAACTTTGCTTTGCTCGGCATTGACCTTCTAGTGAACTGTCAGCGCTAGATAAATAATGTATCACTTTGCCAAAGTACCAGATGATCAAGTACCCTAGTTTATACTCATAACTCAACCATTTCTTTGGTCTTCTTGTTCTCCCATTCTTTTCAAATCTTCATCAATCAATGGATGAGGTACTCAAACATACAACAATAGTCTTACCAATTAAGGTTTGACATCAATGACAAAATAAAAATTGTCTACATTGCAGCAATCTTTCTAACAATCTCCCTCTTTGGCATTGATGACAACACTAAACTATAAAACAATAATTTCCAACCAAAGTTACCATACAATCCAAAAAGTGCCTGTGTTCCTGATATGAACAAATCTTCATTAATGTCTTTAGCTTCATTCAGACTCCCTTTGTGTCTATAATCACACAGATGTTTTCAGTTTCTATTCATCTCCCTCTTTCAATAATATCTTCCTTATATCTATTGTTACCTGTTGATTTAGCAATAATCTCCCTCTTTGACAACAATGCCAAAGATTGACATCATTATCATGCAGATTTTTTTTATGCTAAGCTTTATATCATGCTGTTCCTGTCATCTTTGTGTATGACTGATTTACTTTTTTGTTCTTGTTTTCCACTTCATAGTTTTTAGGCAGCATCCTAAAAATGTGACTTACTGTGCATCAATGTGTCAAGTGTTCTGATTAAAACATTTGATGCAACAGTACCATTCAGTACTAGTTAGCCTTAGTTAGGGGAATTACCCCCAATTTACCTCTTAGATACTCATGAGCATCCTTTGGTAACACTTTTGTAAATATGTCTGCCAATTGTTCCTTAGTGTTCACATATTCCAGTCTCACTTCCTTGTTCTGTACCAGCTCACTCAAATAATGATACTTGATAGCTATATGTTTTGTCTTAGAGTGCATTACATGATTTTTAGAAATATTAATGGCACTCATGTTATCACAATATATGACAACTGGTTCTGTGATCTCCTCTTCCATACCTTTCAGTAGTATCTTCAACCACACAATGTTCGAACAGTTAACTACTGCTCCCACATACTCGGCTTCAGCTGTAGATTGTGAGGTGCAATTCTATTTCTTGCTTGTCCAGGAAACCAATCTTTTCCCCAAAAGAAATTCTCCTCCTGTGGTGCTTTTTCTATCATCAATATTACCAGCCCAGTCAGAATCAGTATAGACTCTGAGTTCAAATTTTCCATTCCTTTTGTAATATAGACCATAGTCTTCTGTACCTTTCAAATATCTCAAAATTCTTTTTACTGCCATAATATGTGTCTCTTTTGGATTAGCAAAAAATCTAGCAACAATTCCAACTGCTAATGCAATATCAGGTCTACTATGTACAACATATTGCAACTTACCAATCATTGATCTGTACAGTGTTTGATTTACCTCTTTTGTATCATCATTCTTTGTCAACTTCTGTCCAGTAGCCATGGGTGTACTCATTGGTTTTGAATCTTCCATACCAAAAGTTTTTAGTATCTCCTTGATATATTTTGATTGTGTAATATAGATACCAAATCTTCATTTGATGTATTTGTAGTCCAACAAAGAATTTTATCTCTCCAAACATAGAAATTTCAAATTCAGTTTGCATCTCTTTTGAAAATGCCTTACATATCATATCTTGTCCACTGAATATGATATCATCCACAAAAATTTCAGCCAATAAAATTCCTTTACCTTGTTCTATCTTCAAATACAAATTTTTGTTGTCATTAGTTCTTGCAAATCCAATCTTCATCAGATAATTGTGCAATCTTTCATACCATGCTCTTCGTGCTTGCTTTAGTCCATATAACGCCTTGTGCAGTCTGCAAACCATGTTCCTCTTACTTGGGTCAACAAATCCATCAGCTTGTTCAATATATTCTTCTTCTTCTAGTATCCCATTTAGAAATGCAGACTTCATATCCATTTGATAGACTTTAAATCCTTTGTAGGCTGCATATGCAAGTAGATTTCTTACACCCTCCAATCTTGCAACTGGGGTGAATGTCTCTCCATAGTCAATTCCTTCCTCTTGTGCATAACCCTTGCATACTAGTCTTGCTTTATTCCTTGTGACCTCTCCATGTTCATTCAACTTGTTTTTGAATATCCACTTAGTACCAATTACATTTTTGTTTTTAGGTCTAGGTACTAGTGTCCATGTCTTGTTCTTTTCAATCTGGTCTATCTCTTCGTTCATGGCTTGAATCCAGTCTTCATTGTCCAAAGCATCTTTTACTGTCTTAGGCTCGAAATCACACAACAAACATGTGTCTTCTCTTAATTTGCCTCTTGTCATGACTGCTGAATCCTTTGATCCTATGATTTGATCAATTTTATGGTGCCTTCTTACATATTTTGCCAAAGTAGGCTCTTTCTCAGCTTCATTTTGATTGTTTAAGTTTAGTTCAGGGTAAAATTGTGACTCGGCATCTCTATCGAATAGCTCGGTAGTCACTTCCTATTTCCCGACAATATTGTTCTGTGTCTCGGCAGGTGCAGATTGTTGCTCGGCAACTTCATTTTCAGTTTCATTAGAATCCTCTTCTTCAGGACATGTGAATGATCTGTAACTTTCAGGCTCAATCATGCTTTTAGCTTCATTTCTTTCTGCATATTCATCAATTATAACATTTGCACTTTCCACAATTTTGCTAGTGTTAGAATTCAAACATTTGTATGCCTTACTTTTAGTAGAATATCCAAGAAATATGCCTTCTCCTTTAGCATCAAGTTTACCATTTCTATTATCCTTCAGTATAAAACATTTGCTTCCAAAGACTTTGAAGTAACTTATAGTAGGTACATATCCATACCATAGCTTGTAAGGTGTAGAATTTGTACCTTTCTTGACTTGTACTATGTTCAGGGTATAAACAACTGTACTTACAACTTCTCTCCAATATTTCTGTGCAACATTTTTCTCCATCATTAATGTTTTGGCACAATCCATGATAGATCGATTTCTCCTTTCAGCTATACCATTCTGTGGTGGCGTCCTAGGTGCTGACATCTGTCTTTTTATCCCTCGGTCATTGCAAAACCTATTGAACTCATTAGAAATAAATTCTCCTCCTCTATTAGATCTCAGACATTTAAGGCTCTTACCTTTTTCCTTTTCAACTTTTTCCAAGTACCACTTAAATAACTGAAATGCATCAGATTTTTTCTTTTAGAAACATAACAGTCATCATCCTAGAGTAGTCATCTACAAATAAAATAAAATATTTGTCTCCATAGTAACTTTTCTCACCAATAGGTCCACAAAGGTCAATATGAAATAATTCCAAAATATTCTCAGAAGTATGAGTTTTTCTTTTAAAACTAGATTTAGTCATCTTACCCAACTGACATTGCTTACACATTACATTCTCAGGTTTATTTAACTTAGGCAGCCCTCTAACCTTTTTCAATTTACTTATGCTCACCAAGTTATCAAAGTTAACATGACATAGCCTCTTATGCCATAGCCAAACATCATTATATTGTGCAAACAAACATGTCTCTTCAGCTAAATCCAAATAAAAAAAGTTACCTTTTGTTTGCTCACCACTTCTGACTAATTCTCCATTTGTATCATAGATCTTTGCTTTCCTGTGATGGAACTCAACTCTATAACCAAAAGTGTTTAACTGTGAAACACTCAACAAGTTATACTTAAGATCATCGACCCAGTATACATCATCACATCTAATCTTATTAGTCAATTGAATTGATCCTTTCCCTTTGACTCTACAAGGTGTGTCATTACCAAATTTAACATATCCACCTTTGCATTGATCTAATGTTTCAAATT
>MU226958.1:99905-136049 GCA_018584345.1 Thuja plicata | reverse complement strand
ATGTAACAATAATAGAAACATTCATGAAATTGGATAACACATGACACAAGATATGATATCGCAGAAAACTCCTGTTAAGGAAGTAAAAATTGCGGTGGGGATTGTTACCCACAAACTTCACTATCTGCAGATAAGAAGGGGCCGATTAAGGCTTACAATTTGGTCACTTCTGATGACCTACCCTATTAGGAGTATTACAGTGGAGACCTATTAAGATATACTTCATTTGAAGCTTTAGCAACACTGTTAAGTGTGCACTTTGTTAAGAGATTTGGAAAGAATGGTTAAGTCCACCTTCTACAAAAGGATTTTAGATGTGATGCACTTGTTAGAATGCAACTACATAAGTCTTTGATCTAATGATAAATGCAATCTTCAATTGCTGATAATAGATCCTATAAAGCTTCATACATTTAAGTAATCATCCTTCCATGATTGAATAATACCTTTATCTGTTTGTCGGTAGCCTCTGTGTGTTCTTGAAAACTGATGTACTCTGTTTCTGATCTTTGCATGAATTCTGCCTTCTGCTCCTTAGATGCTCTTCGTAGCTATCAATAATAAGAATTAATGTCACTCAAAATTAAGTATGAACATCTATTTATACTAGTTTAGGTTCAATTCTTGATTCATGCATCACAAGTTAACTCTAGATCCAAGGTTTACAACTTGACCTTGATCTTTAGATAGATATGCTTTAGATCCGTTAGGATGCTTTAAAGCATTTACATAAAGCTTGCATGACCATCTAATTAATGATTTAAAAAAAAATAAAACTCTATAAATAGAATTACATTGCTTTATCCGTCGTGTAAAACTCAGATCCACAATTTGTGGGTTCTTGATCTGTCTGTCGGTTCTGATGGTCAGTTTTCTTGGTCGTCGGTGTTCCTTTCTTGAACTGGTCATCGGGTATGCCTTTTCTGTTCCTGTTGGGTTAGTTCTAAAAACTGTGTCACCGGTAATGCTTGTGGTCTCCGGTGATGCTTGTCACTTTTATACTTAGCATTTTTTCTCAAAATCTTTGTTCTATCGGGTATGCTTGCATTTCACCGGTACTGCTTGTGGTTCGCCGGTAATGCTTTTTGTCTATGTTTTTCAGTGACTATACTAATGGAAAAATAATGTCATCAATCTCCCCCTTTGAAATTAGTATCAAAAACATGATATGTGCAACATACTGAGTGTATTAGTATGTACACCTGTGTATACTTCTTCCTTGGTCATTTGAATGACTCCCCCTATGTATATGCCGGTAAGTATAAGTATATATATATATATCCTTTATCTTTTATTTTTCAACTGATATATGTATTGTACATAACTATATACATTGCCTTTCCTCTTTTTTTGATTCTAAAGGCAAAGGTACTTACAAATTTTCAAAAAGGTGGGAATGTGAGGACTTGGCTTCCTCCATCATTTTCTCCCATTTCTCCTTCAGCATTTCTAGAGCCATGTGCTCTAGTGAGATCCTTACATGGATATCATAGATGCTGTCTACTACAGACATCTCCGGGGTTGCTATTAGATTTCTTGCTTCAGAAATATGTTGCTGCAGAGTTGTAAGATTTGGTAGAATGTGTGCTTGAAGTTCTGTGATCTCACCTCTGAATTGAGTCTCAGCATCCCATATTTCTTGCCTTAGCCTGTTTGCCTCAATGACTGTGTCATGACGTGCCTTTATGCTTTCAGCTTGTAAGGTTAGGATTTGTGCACTCTTTGTGACAGTTGAGTCAATTTCTGCAAGTTTTTCACTGTTCTCTTTTCCATATTTCTCTAGTGTGCACATTTTCTGAACTAAGGTAATTGCTTCAACAATCATTGGCTCTAATTCATCACTGAGTTCTGAGAGCTTTACCTTGTTCAGTGCCACTTCTTGGCTGATTTTATCAATTAGCTTGAATTGATATTTCTTTTTTGCTTGCTCTTCTATTGCTTGATCTGCCTCTATACCTTGCTCTATTATAGTGTCGGTAAGAACAACAATTTGTTCCTTAACTGAAGTATTTTCATCAATTTTCACTTTAGGAACCAGTTGGTGGAGTATCTCTTTAGCCTTTTCAAGTGCCATGTTTTCTCTTTGTTCTTGGATCATCTTCTTCTGTATGGCTTTCCTCTGACAGAGCACTCCAAAACTCTTGAAGTTTGTCACTGTCCAAAGTGGTAATGTCCTAGTTTGGAACTTCAATGACTTCATCAAGTGTCACAGCCAATATATCCTTCTTTATTGTTTTCTTCTTCTTCTTCTTTGGCTGGATGGCAAATTGATGTACCACCATTTGTAAGGCTTTTTACTGAGTTGATTTAGTTGGTGAGTGTCGAGAGGATGAGGTATCCTTTTGTAACTATTCAGTGTTCACCGTTCGGTTTGGTGAAGACGTCTCCTCACGTACCTTGGGTGTATCAACAGATGAATCTTCTTTTTGTTTTATTTCATCATTTCTCTTAATTTCTTCACTTTTATCTTGCTCATCAAACTTTCTCATTTTATCATCAATTGTTTTATCTGCCTCTTTGTTTTGTTCTTTTGATACATCCTACTGCTCATCGGTTGCATCTTTCATTTCAGTATTTGTATCCTTAGCAGTGTTGGATGCACCTTGGTTTTCATCAGTATGCACATCCTTGGGTATATCATCATCTTTCTTAGATGATGTATCCTGGGTTGACTGTATATCAATAGCATCTATTAATATATTCATATTTGTAGGCATATTGACAGTTGTTGTGTCAATAGCTATGTCCTATTTGTCGGTATTACCCTTTGTAGCAGTGATCTCTTCATCCTTTTGGATCTCTACTGCGGGGTCTTTTCCTGTAATGGTGTCGACAATGTTGTCTAACCATGAATCATCATTTATATCAACATCTAGGTTACCTTTTATTGATAGTTCTTCTTTGGTAACTTCTTCATCCTCCAAGTTTATGTGGATGGGGGTTGTTGGTACTTGATCATTTTTACCATCTGTTGACCATTCCTCATCTATAACATCACTTTGTTTTTGGCCTGTGATCTGTACCTCTTCACTATCTAACTCAATTGTTGAGTTACCTATTTTGTTGATAGGTTCCTTTTCAGGACTATTTTTCTCATCAGGATTTAGTATTGCACTCCATATTTGATGAGTGTCTTCTTCAAGCTCTATAAGTTTTCCTTGAAGAAAATTGTAAGCTCTCATTTTTGGTGAGAATTTCTTTGTATATTTCACCATGAATTCATTGATTTCTTCTTTTATTGATTCAGGAGGCATAAGAGATACCAGTACTCTTTCTCTTATCCTCTTCTCCTCATGCAGTGCAAAAGTGAATCTAGAAGATATTTTATCTAACAGTTCTTGTGGAACATCTTGTGAAGTGAAGTGTAGTGGGACATAATAGTGTAAGCACATCTTAGCAATTAGTGCATCTTCAATCTTATTTTGTTCTACTGTATCCCACCTTAACCATTTCCTAATTTTAGGATGTCCAATAGATCTAGCTTCAGAAATAAACTTACATATGTCATCAATGTCTTCAGTTGGAGATGCAATTTTTTCTATTTCTTTTGCAAGTTTTACAGCGTCAAGTTCATCCATTGTTAAATCTTCTAATTCTTCATCAGTCTGAACATACTTTCTCCTCTTTGCAGGTGTCCTAGCCAGTTGTTTAGCCTTTTGATGTGCAGGTTTCCTTTTGTACACCTTCCCTTTTACCATGGGAGAGGGAATAACATCTTGTGCTATTTGGCTTCTAGTTCTAGACTTTTTAGTTGGAGGAGGTGGTGAATCAGACTTCTCTTCTTCTGACTCATTTGTCTCTACTGTATTACCAATGGGAAGTTGTTCCTTAGTGTCTTCCTCCTTACTATGTTGTTCCTCCTTATCCTCTTCTTCTTCTTCTCCATCAGAAGATATATTCAAGTGCTTTTTCAGATTCTTGACCATTCTTTTAGACTGCTTTACAGCCTTGTTAACAACAAGAGTTGATTTAATCTTTAGTTTGGCTTCCTCATAGGTACCAAATCTCAGTTTTTTGTTGTCAATGGGTTTATTCAATAATGCCTGAATGCATTCTGTTGCTAATCCTATTTTAATTTCATAATCAAGCTTTTTAAGCCATGATTTCCTCAGAATTACAACTTGTATGTAAGTGAAATCTGTATCCACCATAAAAAAATATCTTCTCGGTATTCCTCTATCAGACTTTCATGAATTCTACTCCTAGCTTGTAGCATTTCCTTAATGGCTTTGAAATACTCATGCATTACATTGTCAAAATCTGTACCAAGTGATTCAATGAATTCACTTATTTTCATGGTGATTGATCTACTTGTGTCTCATGCTACTTTTCCTATTGAAGGAAAGTACTCTTCAAAGTAGAAGAATATACACATAATGAGGGAACCAAAATTACATGTGTTTGTATTTGAGGACCTTATGGTGCACATGTTCTCCTCAAATTGATGCAATAGGATCTCTGCTAGATCCATCTTCTTCCCCTATTTAATGATCTTATAAGCTGTGCTCATTGCAGTGCCAGAGATACTATTCATTCTGCTAGCTTGGAATATCTTATATCCAACTACGCATGCTCCAAACTTCAGCTCTGTGTCGGTAATAGTATTTACTTTCAGTGCCCTCTTGTATGATTTTGCACCAGTTAACCTTTCCACTTTTGCAAGAGGTGGATGTTTGTGAGCCTGAGGTTTGCTGGTTGTTGGATAATCAGTCACGGTGTGTATAACATCCTTTATTATAGCCTTTGGTTTGTTCAGCTATAGAGCATTGTTGTGGACTCTGCTTAGAACAATTTTGATCCACTCTGTTTTGAAAACCCTAGGGAAATGAAGTGCATTTGTGAGTCCTTTCACTTCCAAGTGTTTATCCTCTTCTTTGAGCTTTCCACCATCATCACAAAGTGCCGCATGGGCATTATCAAGGTCTAGATCTCCTATCTCTGAGATCTTACAGTGAATATAGGACCTAACATCCTTGACCAATAAAACCCTAGCTGGGATTTGGGAGAATTCTCCAGAATCATCTAGTTGAGAGGCTATCTTAGGATGTAACTTATATTTGGGTTCAACACATGCCCCTCTACTAACCACTCTGTAAGGTTTCTTCTTGTCAACCTTGATTTTCTCTACCCTAGACGTTGATGCCATCGTATTTGATATTTAGGGCTTTCCATAAATTAAAATAGTGCTATCGGTGAGTGGATTAACTTACTAAATGTCTATGATCTCCTTTGAATCTAAATTCTTAGTGAATTCCTTCAGCTGGGTAGCTTCTCAAACTACACTAAAGTCGCTCTGCTCTGCTCAAAAATTGTGGGTGCAAAAATGAGCTTGCCCGTTTGGCTTTTATTCTTTTTTTTTGGTGCCCTAAGTTGTCATTAATGCTTATCAACTTGTTGGTTTATGAAGACTGCTTTTGTCAGTAAAGACATTCATAACACTGTCGGTGTCTGTGCAAAGTGTCGGGGTTGCTAGCGGTTTTGAAGACTTCACCGATGATTGTCGGTCAAGTTGCGATGTCAACTTTTGTGGATTCAGTGTACATTGATACTCATCGGGTTACAATCAGCTTTTGTAATTACCGATACATTCTGGTAAGTCTTATTAACTTTTATGTGTGTGATCACTGATGCATATTGTGCCCAATAACTGATGGTTGCTTTTCAACAGTTTAGTACATAACAATGTATTGCATCTTTATTCATGCTAATATTACAATATGAACTATGTATAATAGAACTGATGCACAGTAAAACTTGTGATAATGCAGTTCCATACTTACTTGTGCAATCTAGTTAGATGTAGTGATGTCACCAGATCCAGTGGATGGGGTGTCATCATTTGCAATGCTTGTACTAGCACCTTCAATGTTTGTGGCTTTTACCCACATCTTGTTTCTCAATCTTTTTATCTCATCAATGGTATTTCCATTGGGATGTGTATTTGTGTCTGTCAGTCGATCTTTGCAATCTTTTATCACATGTCCAACCTTATGACAGTGTAAACATGCCATACCTGGATTGGACCATCCTCTTGACCTTCTGGTCCATTTTCTCATACAGTTGGCAGAAATATGACCATACCATCCACATGCTATGCAATTTACCCATGTGTTATAGTCCCAAACATACGAGTTACCTTCTCTTGCTGGTTTGTAGCTTTTATCAGTTTTCTTTGGAGTCCATGCCTTGTTTTTCTTTTTCCAGCATTCCTTATGTGTATGCCCATTCATCTTGCATGTAGGATAGTACTTGTCTATATAGGTTTTTCTCTTTGGATTTGTCACTTTGGATTTGCACTCATGTGCCTTGTGTCCTTTTTTTTGACATTTATAACAATTACCAGTAAAAGTAGATTGTGCTTGAGAAATACCTTTCATTTTGCTTCTGCAGATGTTTGAGGTGTGGCCTGGTTTTCCATAGTGATTACATGACAGCTTCTTGGATCTTGGGGTTGTGAAAGCATTCCTCTGATCTGGTTGATTAGAAGATTCACCATTCTCGTTGTACCCTAATCCTGTGTAGTTGTTGACTCTTCTTTGTCCATCAAGAAAATCATCCATCCTTTTGTTGCTATCCTCAGCCTTTTTGATCAATTTGTTGTGCTGATTCTGGAATTTGATTTCATGCTTCAATTTCTTGTTCTCTTCTCTTAGCTCACCTATGATCTATATTCTTTCAATGAGTTCTGTATTTAATCTGTTTGCTTCTTGAATCATAAGAATAATCTGGTTGGTAACTTCATGGTGATGCTCAGTGTGTCTTAGAATTTATGATTCTTTCTCTTGTGGTTTCTCTGTAATTTTTCTCCTATCATCAATGGCTAGTGTTCTTTCATTTTTAGCTTTTCTTTCATCATTCATGACATCAATAATTTTTACCATTTGAGTTTCTTGACCAATTTTTAACATCTTGATTTGGTCTGTCAGATGTAGATTGATCTCTTGCATACTTGTAATTTCTTCAACTAATGCGTTTGAAGCTTTGCTCAATGATGATTCTGCTGTTTCAAACTACTCTTGTATTTCCATTTCTTTGTAGTGTTTCTCATTCAGGCTGGTTGCCATAATCTATCTTTTATCAAGAAGTTTTCTCAGCTTTATCTTCACCTCCTTATACTGCTCAAAGTTTATTTGCATTTGTAATTGCTCATTCTCAATAGTCATGTCCAGTCTGAACTTATCCATTGCTCTGATCTTTTCTCTCAAGTCTTTAAGCTTTTCAAGAGAGAGAATGAGCTCTGATACCAATTGTTGGAATTATATTGAGATGATGTAATGAGAGGGGAGGGGTGAATCAGTAACTCTAAAACTTTTCTTGGTTAGCCCATTAACCCTTAATCATCAGTTTGTAAATTATCTTATCTAACTGTTCATCTTTCTTTATGCATATGTAATCATATCATACATTCTTTTGATATGTAAAAATAATAGAAACATTCATGAAATTGGATAACACATGACACAAGATATGATATCGCAGAAAACTTCTGTTAAGGAAGTAAAAACTACGGTGGGTATTGTTACCCACAAACTTCACTATCTGCAGATAAGAAGGGGCTGGTTATGGCTTACAATTTGGTCACTTCTGATGACCTACCCTGTTAGGACTATTACAGTGGAGACCTATTAAGATCTACTTTGTTTGAAGCTTTAGCAACACTGTTAAGTGTGCACTCTGTTAAGAGATTTGGAAAGAATGGTTAAGTCCACCTTCTACAAAAGGATTTTAGATGTGATGCACTTGTTAGAATGCAACTACATAAGTCTTTGATCTGATGATAAATGCAATCTTTAATTTCTGATAACAAATCCTATAAAGCTTCATACATTTAAGTAATCATCCTTCCATGATTGAATAATACCTTTATCTATTCGTCGGTAGCCTCTGCGTGTTCTTGAAAACTGATGTACTCTATTTTTGATCTTTGCATGAATTCTACCTTCTACTCCTTAGATTCTCTTCGTAGCTATCAATAATAAGAATTCATGTCACTCACAATTGAGTATGAACATCTATTTATACTAGTTTAGGTTCAATTCTTGATTCATGCATCGCAATTTGACTCTAGATCCAAGGTTTACAACTTGACCTTGATCTTTAGATAGATATGGTTTAAATCCATTAGGATGCTTTAAAGCATTTACATAAAGATTGCATGACCATCTAATTAATGATTTAAAACAAAATAAAACTCTATAAATAGAATTACATTGCTTTATCCGTCATGTAAAACTCAGATCCACAATTTGTGGGTTCTTGATCTGTTTGTCGGTTCTGATGGTTGGTTTTCTTGGTCGTCGGTGTTCCTTTCTTGAATTGGTCATCGAGTATGCCTTTTCTATTCCTGTCGGGTTAGTTCTAAAAACTATGTTGCCGGTAATGCTTGTGGTCACCGGTGATGCTTGTCACTTTTATACTTGGCATTTTTTCTCAAAATCTTTGTTCTATCAGGTATTCTTGCATTTCACCGGTACTGCTTGTGGTTCGCCAGTAATGCTTTTTGTCTATGTTTTTCAGTGAGTACATTAATGGAAAAATAATGTCATCAATTATTGGTACATTGAAATGCTATCATTTAGGCTTTGGGTATCACATATCCTTGTGGGATGACAAACAAAATACATGCCCCTGTTCCATTCCTAGTGTGTGAGCCATCAAATTATAGCTACCATTCATCGAATATAGCCATGGAAAAGATAGATTTATCAATAAAATCTAATAGTAAAGGGTGATCATCCTATATGGGTGCTTCCGCTAACTAATCAACTTTTACATGGACTTTTATTTCCTTACGATCCACATACTCAATGTCAAACTCACTCAAGATCATTACCAATTTGGCTAATCATCCTATGAGTGTTTCTTTTCTCATAAGGTATTTCAATGGATAAATTCATGATATAAGCATTATTTTCTGATGGAGCATGTAGTGTCTCAACTTTTGAGCTACAAAGACCACAACAAGACATGCATGTTCAATGAGTGTATAATTCATTTCATAGCCAATAAGAGTTTGACTAATGTAATAGACAAATCTTTCTATTCCTTGTTCATCATGTTGTGCCAAAAGTGCTCTTAATGCTATTTCAATAGAAAATATGTAAAGAATGAATGACTTCCCTGTAATAGGAGGCATTAGGATAGGTAGATTGAGAAAAAAATATTTTAACTTTTGGAAGGACTTCTCACATTGTTCATTCCATTTGAAAGTCATACCCTTATGCAAAAAATGTTGGAAGGAATGATATTTGTCAGCCAATTGTGCAATGAATCTATGAATGAACTGTAGCTTTCCCTAAAGACTTCTTAATTGTTTCAAAGAAGTAGGAGGCATATCTAATATTTCTTTTACTTTCTCAGGATCCACTTCAATGCCTTTGCGTGAAACAATATAACCTAGGATTTTTCATGAAACTACTCCAAAAACACATTTCTTTGGATTGAGATGGAGCTTGTAATTTTCCATTCTTTCAAAGATTTTGTCAAGAATACTCAAATGGTCTTTCCTTGTGGGTGATTTATACAATAGATCATCTGCATAATCTTCCACGAGTACATGCTTGAAATCATGGAAGATGGTGGTCACTTTCCTATGATAGGTGGCTCTGACATTTTTAAAACCAAAGGGCATCACATTCAAACAATATGTTCCCCAAGTACATGTGAAAGCTATTTTAGGTTAATATTCAGGTGTAATTCTAATTTAATTATAACCAAAGAAGTCATCCATTAGTGATAACATCTCATATCCATCTTTCATATCTACTATGATATCAATATTTGGTAAGGGGAAATCATCCTTGGGGCATGCTTTATTAAGGTCATGGAAATATATAAATATTATGATGCCCCCAGTAAGTTTTTTCGTAGGGACTAAATTTGAGATCCACTCTGCACAATCAATTGGTCTAATAAAACCAACATCCAATAATTTTTAAACTCTTCTTTCACCAAAAGAGCTATCTCAGGATGCATTTTCTTAATTTTTGATTGACTGGCTTAGTGCTCGACTTCAATGGAAAATTATGAAGAACCAATTCAGGTTCTAGGCCGGGCATGTGTGCATAAGACTAGGAAAATTAATTTTGCATTCCAAGAAAAATCTCACAAACTCATCTTTTTCTTCTTGGGATAATGAGGCTACAAAATGTATAATTTTCAGATTATTTAGTGTCCCCGGATTGATCTCTTCTGTCATTTCAATTAAAAATGCTAATTTTTATTTCAAGGGGAGTCTATCCAATCTTCCATCTTTAGGAACCTTAGAGAGGTTTTCACCCTTGGATACGTCCTTTATTTTTACCTTTTCACAGTCTAATGACACCTTTCAGTTTTCACTAGAAGACCTAATTTTTTATTTTTTCATTTGTTATTTGATTTTCACTTTTGTGACTAGAAGATAGATTTGACTCCCTAAAATATGTTGTAGCATAAATATCAATTAAAAATCCTTCTTTGTGATCACCCGGTGGCATGCCTTCTCAGATCTCAAATAATTCTATTATTGCTTCATCATTTTCAAAGCAATCTAATCTCGATGGTCCTTGCAGGTCACTGTCTATTAGTTTAGGGTATTCTAAGGGAATATAATCATCAATGTTGCATATGTTTTTGGTTCCAAGTGTAAGGGTGAAGATATAAAGATTGATCATGTTAGAATCACTCACATTGTCTTCCAAAGTAGTGTTTGGATCCCAGAAAGTTTTGATCCAAGCTTGACGACATGTTTTAACAAGAGGGGTGTTATCTACATGTTTGTCTTCGATAGGTAAGTCATCAAGGTCCATAAAGACATAATCAAGTTCATAAGATCTAGAGGAATATGATTCCTATTCCCATAGGTTGAAATTAGTAGGTTCACAAAGGGAATCCTTAGATGTCTTATCATCATTCAAGGCATTCACATTTTCACTTGAGGGTAGCTTAGTACTCTAAGAGCCAATTCATAATTGTTTAAATCTAAGTCCTCTATTAGGTGGTCATCCTTTCACAAAATAGGTTCTATGATTCCTTTATTTTTTGTTCCAAGACCACTACATCCGTCATAACCTTTCTTTTGCATAATTTTGAATCCAGGTCCATATTTTTCAACACGCAATTGTACATGTTCTTTCTCTAGTTTATCTTTGTATATCAATGTGGATAAATCTTGATCAATATGTTATTCATGAAATCCTCCCCACCTTACAAATAGTGTATGGGGATTATGTAGGTCAGTATTTTTCTCTTGTTTATGGAAAAGGTGTGGTTTTCTATAGGATTTTGGGGAAAGATGCAACTTACCAATGTGAAAGGCTTGAGCCATAGAATACTCTGCACAACCTTGGTATTCAATTTTAATTTTTAACTTGGTCATTTTGGTAAGTGTGGATGAATCAACATACTTAGAGGAGTTGGTTGATGCTGCTTCACTATTAGCTAGTACTTGTTGCGCAAGAGTGTCTTTTAGATTGGCACAAAACTGAAAAGGATTAGGGTCTCTTGGAATAGTGATCTCCACTTCATTGTAGGAATACTTCAAATATTGGTGGTAATTTGATGGGAATTATTTCATTGCATGGATCTAAGGGTGTCCCATAATTATATTGAAAGGGAGATCCAAGTCTAAAACTTGCAACAATTTGTTTTCAATTGTTGGCCCAACTCTAAGAGGTAATATGATGACTCCTTTGGAAGGACGTTCATCATCATCATAAGATTTTATTGTAATCTTCTTTGATGGATCAATGTCATCTTGGGTATACCCAAGGGCTATAACATCTTTCAAATTGCAAATATTAAGTCCCGCTCCACCATGTATAATGACTCGTCTGATTTTACAATTGTGGACAAAGACTTTGAGGTGTAAAGGGTCATTATGATTAGGCCTATCTTGCGGGACATCATTAGGCTAAAAGGTAACATGTTGGGATATCTAAAAGTGCCATATCATGGCCTAAAACTGGTCAACATTAATGTCCTTGGGCATGGTAGACTCTTTCAATGCTTTGTCAAGGACTTCTCTGTGCTGAGGGGATCTACATAAAAGATCAAGGATAGAAATATGTGCTAGTGATTTTCCCAATTGGTCAACAAGGTTGTATTTAGTATTTAATTTGGGTCTAGGAGGAGCTCCTTTCACAATAATCTTGGTATGACGGGTAGAAACTGCACATTGAGGGTTCTTATCTGTTATGGCAACATTAGAAACATGTGCATCTGACTCTCAAAAATAATTTATGGTATAATCATGAGAAGTGCAGGTATATTTCACATCAGATTTGGAATTTTAACTTGAACTGGAAGCCTTCTCCTCCCCATAATCTAATAAGGGAGTTTTTAAAATAGTTTGATCGGTATTAGAAGAACCCGTAGGAGGTTCTAATTCAATTATCCCTTAATCAATTAGGTCTTGCACCAAATTTTTTGGATGATAGCATGAGGCGGTCTTGTGTTCTTTTTTCCGGTGATAGTCACAATATTTGTTATCATCCCACCATGGGGGTTTGAATGTTGGCTCTTCTTTGATATCTGGTAACTAGATGTAATTAGATTGGAACAACTATTGTAAGATAGACTCAATAGGTTATCCCAAAGGTGTAAATTTTCTGGGAGGTGCATCTTTGCCTCTGGGAGGTCATCCTTGTTGAGTCTACTGCATAGTATTCATCATTTGCACTTGTAGTGGTGCTTGAGTTACACTCTGTATGTTTGGAGAGCTTGGTCCTTTGAGATTTATTTTTTCTTGAGTTGTATAAATCATTCGTTCATCAACAACACTATCATTCATAACATCTTATTGCATGAATAACATTTTTCCTTCTCATTTGTAGTTCTCGTGTTATTATTTTCTTTGTTGGATTTGATTATACCCTTTTGAGCAAGAGCATCTTCAATATTTGTTCCCTTTGTAATGAGCTTATCGAGAGTATTTGGAATTTTGATTTTGATATCATACATCATTTCTGGTACAAGACTGTTAATAATTATTTTCTTATTGGTCTTCTGGAATGTCAAATGGATATTGACTAACAAGGTTTTTCCATCGTAATAAAAATGTCACAAATGGTTCTCAAACCTTTTTCTTTTTTGAGAACAAATCTATCAATGTAATCTCGCTTGATATTTTAAAAGAAAAATGAGAAATAAATTTCTCAGCCAACTCTCACCATGACCTTATATTACCTGGTAACTTTGAGTACCATTCCATTTCTTGTCCACCGAGAATTTGAGGAAAAATTCACATGAGATATGTGTCATCATGTATTACTTCTAGGAAAGCACTGTAAAACTCTCTAATGTGATCTTTAGGATTACCTTTCCCTATATATTTTTCAAACTTTGGTACTTCAAATTTGGTAGGAAAAGGAGGCATATACACACTTTTATCAAATGGATTAGAACATAAGTCTTGCTCTGTATTTGTAAAATTTTTTCTTTGAATTTTAATACCTCAACTTGTCATCTCAAATCTTTGATTTGTTGAATCATATCATCATTAGGAGATGGATTTGTGACTACCTCATTCATCCCCGGATGTCCTCTTTTTCTATAAGTTGTTCCTTTTGCTGGACGTTGATCATACCGATATGACAATCTAAGTGTATCTGATTCTAATGATTCCAAAGGAGGATCTTTAGGTGGCACCATTGTAACATTCTATTTTTGTTGATGTTTTCTTGGAATTTGAGATTGTTCCATGTGATGTCCAAAATACTGTTGAGGTTCCTCCACTTTTTGTTGCATAAGTGGTTGGTGAGGTGGAGGTACTTTCTCATAATATTGTGGCACAAAATATTGGCCTTGTGGTATATATTGAATCTCTGGTGCATACTGGTGATGTTGTAAAAACTTCTCTTGTTGCAAAGGTTGTTGGTACACTTGTTTCACCTTTGATTGATATTGACCATGTTGGAAATTTGATAGAGACCCTTGTCTCATTTGGTATTGTTGCATTTTTTGGACTTATCACTCTTTTCTTGGTGTCTTTTGAAAACCCAATGGTGCAAGTATATTAGAAAGACTTGGATATTTATACTTGTGTGACTTAGACTATTTCTCTTAAGTTATGGTATTAACCTGTTCTTGTTGTGCAAATTTTGGTGGTATTGGTGAAATATCAATAATTCTCTTCTTTGGTGTAGTAGATATTATTTCCACACATGATGCATCCATTTGTTTAGGAATCTATCCCCTAGATGCACTTACACTTGTCCCTTTAGGTAAATCAAGACTTGAAGTCTTCTCTTGCGTTATTGGATATGTTAAGAATAATGCGCCGTGTTGTTGTGTATCATTTCTTTCTTCCAAAGGGGGTATATATAAAATTCCTGTATTAAATGTCTCTTTTGACGTTTCCATTTGGATTTTTGACATTCATTCTTTAAGATTAATCCTTAATGTATTTTTTGGATAAGGATTGAAAATCTTATTAACATCAACTGTTTCTTGAAGAAATAGAGATGTTGTATTAAATAAAGAATTATTGATTTGTGCAAAGGCAACCTTTTGAGGAATTTCAATATTTAATTCCTTTCGTGGTCTTTTTTGCATTACCTTTGTAGTTGATTCATCCAATATTTTTTTCCCTCTGTTTTCTCCAAAGTCAATTTTGATCAGTTTTCTTTTGCTTTCTTTTGTGAATCATGTTCTTCCAATAATTCAGGATTTGATTTCTTTCTGAAGTACCTTTTTCAATCTCTTGCCATAATGTACTTTAAAGTGTGTCATATTCATTTGTCTTTAAGTACTTATTGAATTTCTTGTTCAGGTAGGTCAATGACAGAATTATGACTTGCTTTTGACAAATCTGAATCTTATGGGTAATTTGGTTCTTTTGCAAATTCAGGATGATGCATTAATTCCATTTTTTAGGATGGTTCTTGGCAAAAAGAACCTTGAATTGGCTGATTAAACTCAAACGTCATCATGTTTTCTTCTTGAGGTGTCGATGGAACATTGCCACATCCAGGCTGAATAGGTACAAAAATTGGTTCAAAGTGTGGAGGAGGTCCCCATTATATCATTCTATAGCTTGGAGATGTCTTTGAAGGGTATGCCATGCTTAAATTAGGTCCTTTCATTTGTCATGAATTATCAAATGTTTGTGGATTGTCTTGGGAGCATGAAAATTCCATTTTCCTTGGATCATCAAATGTTTGAGTATCCACACTTGAATGGTACATGTCATTTGGGTCCAAAGTTTGTGTTTGTAAAGGTGCTCATTGTCTTGGATAAAAACGTAATTTTGTCTCTTCAGTTGGGGAAAACATGGGTTTATATGTATCTTGTTGTCCTTTGGAACTTTGAGATCTTGTAACAATGGGCATGATGACTATATGAAACTAAAGGGATGCAATATGCACTTGAAATACTTGCAATTTTTTTCAATTTTTGAACTTTGAATGAATCTAAAATTACTTATGCAAATGAGACTTTGAAAATGATGCAAACTTAGGGATGATAATGCAACTATTTTTTTGGAATTTTTGGACTTTGGGAAAAATCTTAGAAATGTAAATCTAATAGTAGAACCTTAGGATATTGAATTAGGATCTTGATTATAAGGGATGAAAAAGGCAAAATAAAAATGATATGTGATCAATTAAAATATCCCATGAAAAAGGGTGGATATTGACTAAATGAAAAAGACGACAAAAAGTGATAATGTTTGAAAGAAAATCAAGATATGTTTTTCAATAACATTAGGTAGAACTCTAGGACATAATTGTTTTTTAGATTTTTGACAAAGTTTTTAAAAAGGTTCTATATGAAAAATTAGGGAAAGAAACACAATTACGATGAGGAATTTTATATGCTAAGGAATTTTGATATGATTTGGTATTGAGATGCAAAAGTCTAAGTACAAATGCAAACTATATAAAAAAAGATAATGCAAACCCTAAAATGCAAGGACTAACCTAAAATTTCCATAATATCTCAACACATATTTGAGAGTAAACATTTTGAAAAGTTCATGACAAGGTCAATAATAACAATTTGAATGTCTTGAAATGATTTGGGAAGGATTTTGAATATTTTGAAATGCTTTAAAATGAATTTTTAAAATGAGGTTTGATTAATGCAATTTATTTGTCACTCATGCAAGACACTTCAAACAAAGATGACCATTTTATTCTAAATGCACAAACACATCACAACTTCGGCTTGAAGGAAAATACTTGTTTAATCCCCACTTGGGTAAATCCATCTTCTCTTATTCAAAGTGGATAACCTACAAGTTGGGTAGAACCATGACACTCACTTCTCGGGGATACCAAACTTTGAATTCCAAGGGTCATCACTTACCAAGGAATTTTATCTCTACTAAGAAATTAGGGAGTGTAGGGAATCTTAGTTGGTCTTTGACCTTCTGCGCTTGCAATTAGAAGGATTTTGGCCACTATAAAAAATGTTTCTAGTTTGGGACATCCAGTTTAGTGGGTGGTACGATAAACTCCCGCAAGAGGTCTCCCAGCCTTGAGAATCAAGGTTTTACATACCTCAAAGGGTAATAGATGAGATCTATCACCCATCCACACCATTTATTGGACTTTTGGTAAAAATCACGCATTTATATAGTGGTTTGGATGGAGACCTGGCTTTTTCCTATTACCCCTTGGGTCGTTCTCTCTCACCCAGCTTTATGGGCTTCACGGGAGGTAGGACCTCTAAAAAATAAAGAATGGATTTATCTTGCACCCAAGATCCATGAAGGTGAGGGGAGAGGATAGACCAATAAAATATTTTTGGGATTAAAATCTAATCAAACACTTCAAACAAAATGATTCATTTCAAAGAACCAAATTGAAATTCTTTGTAACTACTAAAAAGAAAACATTTTTTTTTAAGACACACAAGGTCTTTGTCAAACATCCTACATGTAATTTGTTAGTAATTTTTTCATGAAATATTTTCTAAATAAATGCGAAGATGCTGCACAGATTCATCAGTAACATAAAACCTCTATCACAAGACCATAAAGTAGAATTGAAAGTACAGGAACGCAAATTGAGCATCAAAATGACCAAATTAACCAACTGTGCAATAACTTTGACCAACTGTGCAAATCAGGGAACCAAATGCATAGATCCAAAAACCAACTACGCAGATTCATAAACCAACAATGCAGATCAAGCAACCAACTGCGCAGATTAGGCAACCAATTGTGTAGGACCTAAATAAGAGAGTAAAATGACTCAAAATATTACAATAAAAAACTAATTTGGATAAATTTAGACTTATTTTCATATAGATGAAATTAAATAGGGTTCATTATCCATTTAGAAAAGTTTATTTTAAATACTTTGATCCATTTTGAATCCCTAATTAGACTAGATGTGAATTTGAATTGATTTTGAACCCCTAATTAGGCTAAGTGTGAAATTGAATTACTTTTGAAAGAAACTTAATTGATCATATTTGGATTGAAACCTAAACTATATAAATGTTCTTTTTAAGATCCCAAATCAAAATATGAGGTTCATTTTGGGTACCCAAATCAAACAATGAGGTTAATTTTAAGTCCATTAATCAGATTAGGGTTCATTTTAAACAAATTTAACATATGGAACATAATTAAGCTGCATGTAGAATGAAAACAAAAAAGGAAACCCTAAACCTTAATCAACACTCCCAACTGGGCAAAAAATACAACCAACTACGCACCACAGTAAACCAACTAGTGCACAAATTTGAGCCCCAATTGCTTAGATCTGAGCCCCAACTATGCAATACTTAGCCCCAAATGTGCAAATTTTCTTACCAAGTGCACAAGACTTCACTAGTACCTGCAAATATCACAAAAACAAAAAAAATTAGTTAGTTGAACATGTTTTCACGTTAGGTTCACCAAATATAGGACCAAAAAATGAGTTAAAATGCATAATAAGAGCAACCATCAAACCCTAAACATATGCATAATCACCTATCCAAACATAAGAGAAACTATGAAAGAGTTAACAATCTATGCAAAACACAAACAATCTCCCTCAATTTGACTCCCATGCTCTTTCTTGCTTCTCCAAAATCTGATATGTAGCTCCCATATTACCAAAATGCACTCAAATTATGAAATCAATAAGGTGATAATGACGAGAAGATGAGAAAGTAGATGATTAGTTGTGATTGAGAAATGTCTCTAAATTTATAGGGGACGAAGACCAAATTGAAAATTTGACAATTTGATGTACAAATGGAAGAATGCCATAATTTAGGAGTTCATTTTGGAAAAGTTTCATATTATGACACATTATGAACAATTTTAAGAGATCAAATTGGAAAATTAGTGTGAAGAAGCGAAGGGAAATTTGTCATAAAGTATGACAAATTGTGACAATTGAAAAAAGAATTTTCTATAAAACTCAGACAACTATGAAAAGTGAAAAAGAGGAAAGTGGAAACTAATTAGTGGGAGATGGATCCTATGTTGAAAAAGGAGGGAATTTTGAATTTAAAAAACTTATTCATTCCCACCAAATTAGAAAATTAGAATTAGGAATTTATAAAAATCCTATAAATGAAAAGAATGAAAAATTAATTAATTAAAAATCAATTAATTGTGAGGATTATGGGAAAAGGGATAAATAAAGTCTATTTATTTATCCAATTAGGACATAGGGATAAATTATGGGTTATTTACCCCTAAAGGGAAAATTAGTTGATCGTTGACCAAAATGATGACACTAATGCAAAATTGAACCAATTTGATGATTCTAATAAAGATACAAAAGTATTTGATGATTTTGAAATGATTTGAAATGACATCAATGAATTTGACAACGACTTGAATTCATTTTGAAACAGATTGATAAGGTTGGAAAAGGTATTGAAATATTTAGGAATAATTTGAAATAATTTGAATTGATCTAAAAGGAGGTTGAAAAAGGGGTTTGAATCAATTTGAATATTTTGATAATGTTTCAAAAGGATTTGAAGGTTAAAGAAAGGTTGATATTGATTTTGAAAATGATCAAATTGGCTAACTGATTAAGATTATGTTACAAAATTAGAGAAATATTTGTAATTAATTGAAATATTTTTAATGTTCAATTAATGATGAAAGACACAATACTAACATATGATAAAGATCAAATGCACAACATAGAGGAATAATTAGAATGCAAGCATGATGTTTCAATCCTAATGTACAAATGTTAACACCCATAGATTCACAAATGCAAACCATTTTTGAGTGTCTATAGGTTGAAGAAGTATTGCATGCTATTGTATTATAACTATATATTTAGTAATACAAAGTACTGTGAATTTGGAGTGTGGATTTTTACTCCTGAAAGGGGTTTCCCCATGATATATCATGTGCTCTCTGGTATAATATTTATGCATGCTATTATCTCCTTGTGAACGTGTTTTTGATTTTGTAATAGTTAAGATTTGTAAATAAAATTTGCACTAGATCTCCCCCACTATATTAGTGTTAGGAAGAATTTTCCACACCCTAGCTTCCTTTCAATTGTTATTAGAGCCTTATCAGTTTTGGCTTCATTGTTGGGTAGTAGGTTTTTTTTATACTGATCTAAGTTTGAGTGGGATGTTTTGTAGAGTATTTTGAAAATCTTGTAGCAAGAAGAAGATGGAAAGCACTATTAGTTTACTGAGAGGGGGGGGTTGGTGGGTGAATCAAAAAATAATAATTCTTTAAACATTAAAATCGTAAACTCTGATTCAACTCGATAAGAAAAACTTCAATATTAACCGAATAAACAATAAATTCACTTTTTCAATCAACAAATAGCATGCACAATAAAAATTCAACACATATGACACCAGTATTTAATGAGTAAACCCAATTTCAGAAAAACCTCTATGGGAATTGTCACCCACCAATAAAATACTCTTCTAAAGTACACTCGGTTAAGAGCCAATCTTGTTAAAGATTATAATGCACATTGTCAAATGTGACCCTGTTAGGAGATTTTCTTTAGATATGTTCAGATCTTCACCCTCTTAGGAGTGGCCTAGTTAAAGGGATTTAAACATTCTTCTAGAATGTCACCTTTCACAAGGATTTACAATAAGACTATTAAGTCCAATCGGTTAAGAGATTTTCCTGCTACAAATGTTAATAAGCAACAATATAGAATTTGATATATAATACAACAAATACCTTTTGCTTGACAGATCCCTTATGCTCTCTTTGTTTATTAGCCTCAACACTTCATCAGTCTCTGCTCTAGACTCAAATTTTCACCTCTTCCTTCTTCACTGCATTACTTAGTAGCACATCCACACTTCATCTTGGCAACCTCTTTATCATTCTTGTTCATTCTTTATATAGACTCATTTTTTCCTCTTATTCTCCTTGATTATGTTTTCCTTTGTTTACTCTCAACCGTTAGATCAACCTTATAAACTGATTCAATGAACTTGATACTCGGTGAAAATGTGTTATTATCACCTTGGAACTTGAACTTTTCTTAGAATGAGTACCATCACTTTTTCTGCTTAATCTTTACCATAGATCATCACCTTGAATTTTCCTGATCATAGATCTCTATAACTAACTCTTCTTTATCCTTGGAGTCTTCCAGGTCATTCTGGCTCTTCATTAAATATTGTTTTGATCCTTGAACATATGATCTATTCTATGCTCAGTAACTAACTTCATGCACGCGGTGTCTTGACTTGCTCTTGGTGTCTCAATGTCTTTACCAACAAACACTTTCATTTTACCAAAAAAATTCTTCCTACTCGGTAACTGAACTATTTCCTTTACTAACTCGAACATTTTCCTTTACTGACATGATATCATCAAATGTAAAGTAGAAAAAAACCATACCAATATTATCTTAACATTGTCTGATCTATATTAGCCTCCCCATTAAGTTCTTCAACTTCACAACTTTTCACTTCCTCTTTTCCTTAACTCACTCAACTTATATCATACTCCAAATGATATGGCAACTCAATATAAGCCATTTAATCAATTGCTTGACATCAATAAAAAAATAACAACTAATCTAATCCTTCTACAATATTGTGTACCTCTTATCTCGGTCTTCATAATCATCACCATCAATTGGTTAACAATCTCCCTCTTTGGCATTGATGACAACACTGTCAATTGATGATGACATACTCTGATATCTCTATTATGTCTTTTCTCTGTCTTAGCTATTTATTTTGATTCTCCCTCTTTGTGTTCATCAGCATTCTTCATTTCCCATTCTCTCTTTTCTCTATAATCATCAATCACTTATTCTCCCTCTTTGAAAACAATGCCAACGACACATACTCCTAAATTTTTTTTTCAAGAAGTGGATCACACCTAGCATGTACTGATATATTATTGCATACATAATTATTTTTCACAGCTTCAGGAATCACCTAAAGTCTGAACACTAGCATCAACTCACAAAATAGATATTCTAATGAGTCCTAAAATTGATGAAGCATGCATCTTTCTATAGTGAATGTTGGAGAGGGGTAAGACCCCTAATTTACCTTTGAGATAATCAAAAGCATCCTTTAGTAGTGTCTTGGTGAATATATCTTCTATTTTCTCCTTTAAATTCACATACTCCAATATCACATGCTTGTCTTGAACTTGTTCTCTCAAGTAATGATACTTGATAGAAATGTGCTTGGTCTTAGAATGCATCATCAGGTTCTTTGATATGTTGATAGCACTAGTATTATCACAGTAAATAGTAACTAGATCGGTAATCTCCTCTTGCATACCTTCAAGTAGCTGTTTGATCCATACAATGTTTGTACAATTCATAGCTTTAACCCAATCTTCATTCTCTAATGCATATTTTACTCTTCTTGGATCGAATTCAGAAATTAAACATGTATTATCTCTTTGCTTAATTCTTTTCATAACTCCAACATTCTTGTCTCCAATAATCTTTCTCGGTGAGTGGTGTCTTTACATACTTGGCTAGAATAGGCTCGGTAGGCAGTGGAAGTTCTTCATTTTCATCATTAGGTGGTGGTTCTCTCTATTCAACTTGCTCCTTGGCTTGTGATTTAGGTAAGGTATCAGGAATATCACATTGAACATATACAAGTATTTGGTAGTCCTTAGGTTCCTTCTTGTTGTCTTCATCATTTTTCTCTGCAAATTCATCAACCCTTACATTTTCACTTTTTACAATTTTGTTAGTAGACTTGTTCAAACACTTGTACACTTTTCTCTTTGTAGAATACCCTAAGAATATTCCTTCATCTCCTTTAGAATCAAACTTTCATCTCTAGAATCTATTAGAATATAACATCTACTTCCAAATACTTTGAAATAACTTACATTTAGTTTACTCATTTTCAAGATAGTATAATGCATACTCTCCAATTCTAGATAATTACAACATCATCCTACTTTTAAATGTAGAGAAGTTATCCCTATTCAACTTTGGTGCCTTCCTCTTATAAATCTTCAGATTTTTTACTCAAGTATTTTAAACTTATCTCTTTAGAGAACACAATTATGATACCAATTGTTGGTTTACTAAGAGGGGGTGAATCAGTAAACAATGATTCTTTAAACCTTAAAAACTTAAACTCTGATTCAACTCGGTAAGACAAACTTCAAAGTTAACTTAATCAACAATAAATTTACTTTTTCAATCAACAACTTAAGTAATCAGAAAATAACATGCACAATAAACATTAACACATATGACAACAATATTTAATGAGGAAACCCAATTTGGGAAAAACCTCTATGGGAATTTTCTCCCAACAATAAAATACTCTTCTGAAGTATGCTCAGTTGAGACCCAATCCTGTTAAAGATTACAATGCATATTGTCAAATGTTACCCTGTTAGAGGATTTTCTTCAGATCATTTAGGATCTTCACCCCATTATGATTGTCCTGGTTAAAGGTATTTAAACATTCTTCTAGAATGTCACCTTTCACAAGGATTTATAATAAGACTGTTAAGTCAAATCGGTTAAGAGATTTTCCTACTACAAATGTTAATAAGAAACAATATAGAATTTGATTTGTGATACAAAAACTACCTCTTTCTTGATCAGACCAGACCCCTTATGCACTCTTTATCTACTGGCCTCAACACTTCATCAGTCTTTTCTCTAGACTCAGATTTTCACCTCTTCCTTCATTGCATTACTCGGTAGCACATCCAAACTTCAATGTGCCATCCTCTCTATCATTCTTTCTCATCCTTTATATATAATTATTTTTATCTCTTAATCTCCTTGACTAGGTTTTCCTTCGTTTACTCTCAACCGTCAGATCAACCTTATGAACTGATTCAATGAACTTGATACTTGGTGAAAATGTGTTATCATCACCTTAGAACTTGAAATTTTCTTGGAATGAATACCATCACTTTTGCCACTTAATATTTACCATAGATCATTGCCTTGAATTTTTCTAATCATAGATCTCTGTAACAAACTCTTCTTTATCTTTGGAGTCTTCCAGATCACCGTGGCTCCTCATTAAATGTCATTATGATACTTGAAAATACAATCTATTGCGTGCTCAGTAACTAACTTTGTGTACTCGGTGTCTTGGCTTGCTCTCAGTGTCTTAGTGTATTTACCAAAAAAAAATTTCCTTTTACCAACAAACTTCTCCTACTTGGTAACTTAACTATCTCCTTTACCGACTTGACCATTCTCCTTTACCGACTCAATATCATCAAATGTTAAGTAGAAAACAACTATACCAATATTTCCTTATCATTGTCTGATATGTATTAGCTGCCCAATTAGGTTCTTCAGCTTCACAAATTTTCACTTCCTCTTTTCCTTAACTCACTCAACTTATATCATACTCTGAATGATATGGTAACTCAATATAAGCCGGAAATCAATTTCTTGACATCAATGAAAAAATAAAAACTGATCTAATCCTTCTACAATCTTATATAACTCTTATCTTAGTCTTTATCATCATCACCATTAGTTGGTTAACAAGAACATCCATAAATGTTGATATGGATAAGTTTAATGGCAACAATTTTGAGTTGTGGAAACTCAAAATGGATAAATACTCATGGATAGAGATATATGGACTCTATTTTCTTGGATAAAACTAAAAAAAAATTAGAGGATGATTGGGATAAAATGGATTGGAAAGCCAAGGGTTTGATAAGAGTTTGTTTGGATAATTTAGTTTTCCTAAATATCCATGAAGAGGAGACTACAAAATATCTTTGGAAGAATCTTGGAGATGTTTATCAGGATGAATCTTTGGAAAAAAACATTTTTCTAACAAAGAAGATGTATTCTCTAAAGCTAGAAGATGGAGGATCTATTATTAACCATCTCAATGCATTCAATATGATAGTTTATCAGTTGGTTTTAGTTGGTAACAAGATTGAGGAGGAAGATCATTGCAAGCTTATATTATGTTCTTTGCTAGACTCAAGTGACCACCTTGTTATGGCTATTTGAAGTACAACCACCAAGTTCAAGATGGATCAAGTGGTAATTTCATTAATTTTTGAAGATATAAAGAGGAAATTTTTTAATTTAGCCAAGGAGGCTCTTGTAGTTCATGGTAGATCAAAAGAGAAAAGGAAAAAGAAGGAAAAGAAATATGAAAGAGGCAGTTCCAAATCTTGTGGGTGATCTAAGTCTCTTGGAAAGTCCAAGGTAAAATGATTTAATTATGGAAAACTTGGTCATTTTTGAAAATATTGTAAGGAGGAGAAAAATAAGAAGAAGAGAACCTCTGATGCAGATTCAAAAAAATCCTCTCAGGATGATGGGGAAGCATTTTTGGAAGGCTTTCCAACCCATGCATTAGAAGATGTATGGTTGATAGATTTGGGTGCATCTTTTCACATGATCTCATGTTGAGGTTGGTTTTCAAAATATGATACATATGATGGTAGGAAGGTGTATCTTGGTGATGAATCTCATCTAAAGGTTGTTTTTCGTGGAAGATTCAGGATTAGATTCCCTGATGGAAGACTGATGCAAATCGATGGTGTTATGAACATCCTAGGTTTGGCACAAGATTTACTCTATGCAAGTAAGTTGAGTTATGTGGGTTTGCAGGTTATTTTCTCATGAGAAGGATGTAAGATGGATAAAGGTTCTATGGTGCTTGTTAAAGGTTTTGGATTGGAACCTCTTACAATTTGGATGCATGCATGGTTTAGTGCAATAATACTTTTGTGAAGTCCAAGAAGAGGGCTCTAGATTCTTCATCTTCACTGTTGGATCAGGATATGAAGAGGACTATTGATTCTACATTTGATGGTTGTTATTTTTTGGGTGCCTAAGGGTGCCAATGTTTTGGAGATAAAACTTCCAGCAGAAAAGACAATGTTATGGCACCAAAGACTTGGTCACATTAGTGAGAAGGGTCTCAAAACCCTAAAAATTAAAAGCTTTATTGAGGGGCTTGATTATTGAAATCTTGAGTTTTATTTCTTTGAAAAATTAATATATGGTAAACAAAATCATGTTCAATTTTACTCTAGTTCTCACAAATCTTTTGGATTCTTGGACTTGATACATTCTAACATTTTTGGTCTTATTAATGTTCCTTTGATTTTAAAATCTGTGTATTTTGTATCATTCATTTATGACTACAGTAGGATGAAATTTGTTTATTTTCTCAGAAGTAAATTTGAAGTCTTTAGTCAGTTTAAGGACTTTAAGACTCTTGTTGATAATTAGACTTGTTAAAATATCAAGTGATTGAGGATTGGAAATAGTGGTGAATTTTTTCTCAGTAGATATTAACAGGTTTGCTAAGGATCATGAGATTAAGAGACATAAGAAAAATACATACATTCTTCAACATAATGGAGTTGCATAAAGAATGAATATAATGTTGATGCATAGGTGTAGGAGTATGCTTAGTTGTGCTTGCCTCGAACAAAAGTTTTGGGATGAAGTTGTAGCCACTACTTTCTATCTGCTAAATAGATCTCCTACATTAGCACTTATTTTTAAGAAACCTATGGAGGTTTGGTCATGAAAGAATCCCACATCGATACATCTTAGAATATTTGGTTGTGAATCTTATGCTCATGTTTTAAGTGAATTTTTTTTTAAGTTGGAGAACAAGGTAGTGAAGTGCATTTTTATCGGTTATGGTGTCAGTGTAAAATGGTACAAGCTTTGGGATACAGTGATGGACAAGGTTCTCTATAGAATTTTTTTTTATTTTTAGAGAGGTTAAAACTTCCAATATTGAGTTACAACCAGAGAAATATGAAAAATAGAATAAGGAGGTAGTTTAGATTCCTTCTAGCTCTTAGAAAGACAAACTATGATCTCCTGGTGGACTTGATGATGAGGAGAGATCTAGTAGCTCTGAAAGTTTAGAAGAAGATGAAAAACATCAAACTTAGCCTTTGAGGAGGTCTACTCACGATAGGCAGAAACCTAATAAATATTATTATTAACCAGAAAGGTATGGATATTGATTATTAGATCCCAGTTGTATTTTTTCTTTGATTTATAATACTAATGAGCCTAGGAATGTTAGAGAGGATATGGGTATCCATGATGGATATTCTTGGGTGGAAGCCATGAATAATGAGATGTCATCTTTGAAGAAGAACAATTATTGGGATATAGTACCATTTCCTGAAGGATGTAAGCCTATGGGATGCAAGTGGGTGTTCAAGAAAAAGTTGGGTCCTGAAGGTAGTGTTGAAAAACATAAAGCACAATTGGTTGCGAAGGGGTATTCCCAAGTTGAGGGAATGGATTATGGTGATATTTCTCTCCTGTTGAAAAGTTAACATCCATTCATTTCTTGTTATCACTTGCTACAATTCATGATTGGGAAATCAAGAAAATGGATGTGAAGAAAATATTCCTTCATGATGATTTGGAGGAAGAAATTTATATGTCACAACTAGAGCATTTCGTGGTGAAAGGTAAATAAAATTTGGTTTGCAAGTTGAAAAATACTTACATGGTCTTAAATAGTCTCCTAGGATTTAGTACCAAAAGTTTGATACCTGTGTTGAGTTTAAGATTTTAGAGGTCTAAATCTAATCATTGTATTTATTTCAAAATGGATAATGGTCGCATTCTCATTATTGCATTGTATGTGAATGATATGTTAGTTTTTGGGAATGGTCATTTTATTTCTAACTTGAAGTCTCAGTTGTTAGTATAGTTTGATATGAAGATTTAGGTGCATATACAAACATTTTGGGGATGGAGATCAGAAGAGATAGAGATAGCAGAAAGCTTTGGTTAAGCTAGAGTAAGTATGTAAATTCAGTGTTGGAGAGATTTAGCATGAAATATTATAGATCTATAATAGTTCCTATTGAATTGGGATCAAATTTGTCTATGGAGGATTGTCCAAACTCTCCTTTTGAGGTGGAGGACATGGCCAATGTACCATATTCTAGTGTTTTTGGTAGTCTTATGTATACTATGGTTTGTACTAGACTAGACATCACCCAATCAGTAGGAGTCTTGAGTCAATACATGGATAATCTTGGATGGGTGCATTGGGCTGAAATTAAGAGAGTGTTAAGATATTTGAGAAGTACTTTCAAGTATTCTTTGTGTGATCATGGTTATCATAGTATATATCAAAATTTTGTGAGTATCTATGGATATGTGGACTCAAATTGGGAAGGTGACATTGATAGAAAAATACCCACTAGCTATTAAGTTTTACTATGGGTGGTGGTGCTATTATTTGGATGAGTTATATGACAGACTAAGTTTTGCTTTCTTCTCTACATCATGATGATTAAAAATTTTTATCTTGCGGTTAGAGTATGGTGTTGACATACGTTAGGGAATTCCAAATCTCAATTGTAATTGTTCATTTTTCTCTACAACATAAGTTATGATGCTCTGTGTATCACTTTGGTAGAAACATAATACTCACTTTTAGGAATGCTCTACATTCCTTCACTTTTAGTTTTTTTTTGATGTGGTTTGATGATATATTTATGTTGGGATTAGGTGATTATATGTTGTGAATCCACATCATTTTTGGGGGCCCACACTTCTTTTTGTGATTATTTGGTTGGCTCTCATTAATAGTTTTATCCTTTGAGGCTAACTACAAATGTTTAAATCCTTGTAGTGGCATGTGGTGATCATGGAAAAAAATTAGATATTGAGGAAGGAGTTTCAAATTAGTGTGATACTACTACATCTTATTATCCTAACCTAATGGATGTTATTTTGAGTTAAAGTCTCTCTCTCTCTCTATATATATATATATAGATATATATATATATCTGTGTGTGTGTGTGTGTGTGTGTGTGTGTGTGTGTGTGTGTGTGTTAGTCCCACTAAGATGGGGAGGTGAATCAGACAAATCAAAACTTAAAAACTTAAAATTGAACTCACTGATTCACTTGGTAAATAACCAATTCACCAAATCAACTTAATAACTTAAACAAAAATACATCTCATATATGTAAATCAATCATTCAAACTTAGAAACATCACATAACTAATATAACTCTAGATTTAACTCAGTTGAGACTAGATTTAACGAGGAAACCCAATTTGGGAAAAACCTTTGTGGGAATGGTAACCCACAATACAAATATACCCTTCTGAAGTATGCTGGGTAAAGAACTTATCCTGTTAAAGATTACAAACACATTTGATAAATGTGACCCTGTTAGGGGATTTAACTCAAATCTGTTAAGATCTTCAACCTGTTAGGAGTGGCCTTGTTAGAGGGTTTTAAACACTCTTTTTCAATGTCATCTAGGTCTAGGTTTTACAAAGAGGACTGTTAAATCCACTCGGTTAAGAGATTTCTCTGTTACAAATATTAATATGCAACAATAAAATTTGATCTATAAATATAGAAACTACCTTTTCTTGTGTTAGATCCTTTATTCTCAATTGAATACTAGCATCACATACTCCATTTATATCTTTCTCAGACTGTAGATTCTTCAATCCTAGTTTCTCTGTTCTTCTTGGTAAATGTTATCCTTCAACTTCTTCTTCTCTGTTCAATTCGCCAGCCGCATTGTATTCATATTTCTCATTCTTTATATAGGCATACTTTTGCCTCTTAATCTCCTTAATTTGATTTTCCTTCATTTGTGCTTAGTCGTTCAATCATCTTCTTCATATTTTATAACTCGGTAAACCATTTCACTTTTACCTTGAAACTTGTACTTTTCTTGGAACTCTTCACAATTCACCGCTTGATCTTCACCTTAGATATTCACATTGAATTTTCCCATTTGTAGATCTTGTAACAATCATCATTTAATTCATTTCCTCATCCAGCTCATCATTTATTCGCATTAAATTTGATCTTATCATTAGTTACAATCAATATCCTGTAATCGATAAAACTTGCTTTGCAACTCGGTAACTAACTTCATTCTCCGCTCGGTGTCTAACTCATCTTTGGTACTTGGTACTTGAATTTAACTTGGTGTTTGGTAACTTATGACCGACTCACATACCATTCTACCGAATGATTCAGTCTAGCTCGGTAAAGTAACTCTTTTAGTCATAAATTTAACTCATTGTAGTTTCCAAATTGATCAATCAATTGTACCGATTTGATAACATCAAATATATAGTAGAAAAAAACTATATAATCATTACATCATCACTTTATGATTTTTATTTATCACCCATTTAACTTCTCTTAAGATATGGTAACATAATAAAATTCAATTAATCAATTTCTTGACATCAATGACAAAACAACAATCGATCTAACCATTTCTACAATCATGATAATCAGTATCACTCAGTCTTCATCATCTCCATCAGATATTCATTAGTTAATCAACAATCTCCCTCTTTGGCATTGATGGTAACCACTATAACAGTGTTATAGCAATTAATGATGACAACTCTCAAATACATAATTGTACTCCCTCTGATTTGATATTTCTATTTCCACTTTGATCTCTGATTTGAATCTCCCTCTTGGATAAATCTTTTGTTTTTGTAACATACATTATAAATCTCATTCATGACTAAATATTAACAATTCATTCTCTCAATATCTCACATTATCTCCCTTAAGGATAAATGTCATCAATTCATTCTCTCCCTCTTTGACAACAATGCCAAAAAGTCATACTCCTAAAAACTTGTTCCAGTAGTGGATTATACCTGACATGTACTCATAAATCATTACACACAATTTTTTTTCACAACTTCAGGAATTACCTAAAGTGTGTCATACTAACATCAATTCAGAAGTAGATATTCTAATGAAATATACAATTGATGCAACATGCCTCATATTCTTTAGTGAACATTGGAAAGGGGAAGAACCCCTAATTTACCTCTGAGATATTCAAAGGCATCTTTAGGTAGTGGATTTATAAAGATACCAGTTAATTTTTCCTTTGAATTCATATATTCCAATCTCATATTCTTCTCTTGAACTTGTTCTCTCAAGTAGTGATACTTGATAGAAATGTGCTTGGTCTTTGAATGCATAACCAGGTTCTTTGATATATTAATAACACTTATATTATCACAAAAAATAGTAATTGGATTTGTGATCTCTTCTTGCATACCATCAATTAATTGTTTAATCCATACGATGTTTGCACAATTCATAGCAACAACAACATATTCAGCCTCAGCAGTAGACTATGAAATACAACTTTGTTTCTTGCTCAGCCATGTAACCGATATTTCACCTATAAAGAATGTGCCTCCACTAGTACCTTTTTTTTCATCAACATTTCCATCCCAATTTGCATTGGTGTAGACTTGAAAATCAAAAGTATCTCACTTTTTGTACAATAAACCAAACTCTTTTGTGCCTTTCAGATATCTCAAAATATTTTTACTGCAAACATTTGTGTTTCCTTTGGATTAGAAGAAAATCTTGCAACAATTCCAACAGTATGTTCTATATAAGGTCTACTGTGGACAAAACACTGCAATTTACCAATCATGGATTGGTAAAGAGTATTATCCACCTCTTGTGTTTCATCCTCTTTATATAATTTACATCCAGTAACCATAGGTGTTCCAACAAGTTTGGAATCTTCCATACAAAAAGTTTTAATAATCTCTTTGATATACTTGTCTTGTGTAATATAGATCCCTCCAGTAACTTCTTGTATCTATAGACATATAAAGAACTTAATCTCTCCAATCATTTACATTTCAAACTCTTTTCTCATTTCATCAACAAAGCCTTTACATAAAGTATCATTGCCTCCAAAAATAATATCATCAACCAATATTTCAGAAATCAAAACTTTATTATCACTATCACATTTCAAGTAAACATTACTATTATCAATTTTTCTTTGAAATCCTATTTTGATTAGATAAGAGTGCAATCTCTCATACCATGCTCAGGGTGCTTGTTTCAAACCATATAAAGCTTTATGTAGTTTAAACACCTTGTTCTTGTTTGTGTTGTCAATAAATCCTTTAGGTTTCTCAATCTATACTTCTTCTTCAAGTATCCCATTAATAAATGTAGACTTAACATCCATCTAATATACCTTGAAACCTTTGTAAACAACATAAGCTAGAAGTATTCTACCTCCTTCCAATCTAGCAACATGTGCAAAAGTCTCTCCATAGTCAATACCTTCTTCTTGTGCATAACCTTTGCAAACCAATCTAGCTTTATATCTGATAACTTCTCCATGATCATTCAATTTATTTCTAAAAATCTATTTATTACCATTAACATTTTTTTCTTTGGGCCTTGGTACTAATGTCCATGTATTATTCTTCTCAATTTGATCATACTCTTCTTTCATTGCTTTCATCCAATCTTCATTATCTAGTGCCTCTCTAACTTTCTTAGACTCAAATGTAGATATCAAACATGTATTGTCTCTTACCTTACTTTTGGTCATCACTCCAATATCCTTATTTCCAATAATCTTGATCAGGGAATGGTGCCTTCTCACATACTTTGCCAAAATAGGCTCGGTAGCTCATGGTTCTTCAATGTCAACATTCGGTTGTGGAACTCTTTGCTCATCTTCCTCCTTGGTAGGTGCTCTTGGTAAGGTATCAGGGGCATTAGGTTATACATATACAAACTTATCATAATCTTCTGGTTCCTTCTTACTATCTTCATCATTCCTTTTTGCAAATTCATCAATTCTTACATTTGCACTTTCCACCAATTTGTTAGTAACCTTGTTCAAACATTTGTAAGCTTTACTCCTTGTAGAATATCCTAACAATATCCCTTCTTCTCCTTTTGAATTAAACTTTCCTTCTCTAGAATCTATTAGAATATAGCATTTCCCAAAAATATTAAAGTAACTAACATTAGGTTTGTGGTCATACCGAATTTCATAAGGTGTCTTGTTGGTACCTTTCTTAATTTGTACTCATTTTAATGTATACACAACAATACTCACAACTTCTCTTCAAAATTTCTGTGAAACTCCTTTTTCAATCATCAGTATCCTAGCAATATCAACAATAAATCTATTTCTTCTCCCAACAATCTCATTTTGCTGTGGTGTCCTCAGTGCTGGCAATTGTCTCTTAATTCCATTCTCATTACAAAACAATGTAAACTCATAAAAAGGAAACTCACCTCCTCTGTCTTCCAATTTGTTTTCAACTCAGGCCTTATACCACTTAAACATTTGAAATACATTATATTTTTCTTTTAAAAACATTAATGACATCATGATAGAATAATCATCCACAAATAAAATAAAATATTTATCTCCATAATAACTTTGAGTCCTCATGGTCCACATAAATCAGTATGTACTAAATCTAAAATTCCTTGTTTAACATAAGTCTTGCTTGCAAAACTAGATTTAGTCATCTTATCCATCTGACATTCTTTGCACATATAATTCTTAGGTTTTTCTAATCTCAGTAGTCCTCTTACTCTATTCTTCTTACTCACTTTGATTAATTTGTCAAAACTAACATGACAAAGCCTTTTGTGCCATAACCAAACATCTTCAACTTTAGAAAAAATGCAACTCTTCATAGCAGTATCAAGATAAGATAAATTACCTTTAGATTGTTCTCCAGTAGTAATCATACTATCCTTCTAATCAAATAATTTCACCCTTCCATATTGAAATTCCACTGGGTGACCTGTATTATTTAGCTATGCAAAACTCAACGGATTATACTTTAATCCTTCAACCCAAAATACATCATCACATCTTGTGTTATTCAATAGAATTATAGATCCTTTTCCTTTCATAGGATATGGAGCATCATTACCAAATCTAACATAACCTCCATCATGCTTTTCCAAAGAAATAAACTTAAGTGTGTCACCAGTCATGTGATGTGAACAACCACTATCTATAACCCATGTTTCATTCTTTCTTACTTGTGATGTTAGGGCTCTAGGTTCTTCTTCATCAAAATCATCTTTAATAGCAACATAAACAACTTCTTTTCCATCATCACTATCAAAAGAATCATCATAACTTAGTCCTTCATTAGAAATATGAGAAGATTTATTACCTTTTTTTTGGTAGTCTCTGTATCTCCTGAATCTGTTTTCTCTTTTGTCCTTATGTTTTTTAATTTCTTTTCCTCCTTATCTTTCTCAGGACAATTAGATGCAAAGTGGCCAAATTTATCACAATTAAAACATTTCAAAGGTAACTTACCTCAGTATTTGCCTTTTCCTCTTTGTAGCCTTCTATCCAACAAAGCTTTAAATTATCTTTCACTCTCATCACATTCAGTAAATAACTCTTCAAGACCTTCAGTGGAACTTTAAAATTTTTCACTAGCACTATTCAAATATCCATCTCTAGAAACAGGTTCCCTAGCTTTTCCAATCTTTAAAGTAGACTTAAATGTAGATTCAATCTTAGAAGTAGCAGGAAAACTATTGTCAAATTCTTTTATCTCAAATGTAGTTAACTTACCAATAGTAGCACCCATTGAAACATTCATCTGGGGTATAGATCTTAGCTCTTGTATAGAAGATACATGAATAAAATAACTTGTTAGTAGGGTTATCAACATCTTTCTTGTAACATCATCCTTTGTTATGATCCCACCAGCTCCTCTGATCGAATTAACAGTCTCCTTAAGTCTTGTACTATACTATATTATGTTCTCTCTTTCCTTCATCCTCATAGAGTCAAATTTTCCTCTCAAGATTTCTACTTTAGCCTTCTAAACATGATGATCTCCACCATAGTTCAAAATAATCTTATCCCACATTTGTTTCAAAGTAGTGCAACCATCAAGCTCATCATATTCCTAGTCAGTAAGTGTAGAAGAAATCTCAATCATAACTTGTGTGTGTTCCTTTTTTTTTTAATCTTTGCTCACTCGTAGTCAAAGGTGCAGTAGTCGATGCTACATATTCATTATCAAGAAAGTGAAGTGAATACTCTCCTACTCCAGACATATGCAACCTCACCCTACTTTTCCATGCAGAGAAGTGATCCCTATTCAGCTTTGGTGCTTCCCTCTTATACATATTTAGATCTTGACTCAAGTCCTTTTAAACTTATCACTTCAGAGTAACACTGCTCTGATACCAATTTTTGGTCCCACTGGGGGGGGGGGGGGGTGNTTGGTCCCACTGGGGGGGGGGGGTGGTGACTTGGAAAAATCAAAACTTAAACACTTAAAACTGAACTCACTAATTCACTCGGTAATACTGAATACAATAAATAACCAATTCACCAAATCAACTTAATAACTTAAACACCAATACATCTCATATATGTAAATCAATCATTCAAACTTAGCAACATTAGATAACTTATACAACTCCAAATTTAACTTTGTTGACACTAGATTTAATGAGGAAACCCAATTTAAAAAAAACCTCTGTGGGAATTGTAACCCAGAATAAAAATGTACCCTCCTGAAGTACACTCGGTAAAGAACTTATCCTGTTAAAGATTACAAACATATTTGCTAAATGTGACCCTGTTAGGGGATTTACCTCATATCTGTTAAGATCTTCACCCTATTAGGAGTTACTTTGTTAGAGGTCTTTAAACACTCTTTTGGAATGTTACCTAAGTCTAGGTTTTACAAACAGGACTGTTAAATCCACTCGGTTAAGATATTTCTCTATTACAAATATTAATAACAACAACAAAATTTGATCTGTAAATATAACAACTACCTTTTCTTGTATCAGATCCTTTATGCTCAACTAAATACTGACATCACATACTCCATTGATCTCTTTCTTAGACTATAGATTCTTCAATCTCTGTTTCTCTGTTCTTCTTGGTAAACGCTGTCCTTCAGCTTCTTCTTCTTCTCTGTTCAATTCGCCAACCACACTATATTCATATTTCTCATTCTTTATATAGACATAATTTTTCCTCTTAATCTCCTTAATGTGATTTTAATTCATTTGCGCTCACTCGTTCGATCATCTTCTTCATATTTCATAACTCGTTAAATCATTTCACTTTTGCCTCCGAACTTGTACTTTTCTTGGAACTCTTCACAATTCAGTTTAACCGCTTGATCTTCACCTTAGATATTCACATTGAAGTTTACCATTTGTATATATTTGAACAATCATCATTTAATTAATTTCCTCATCGATCTCATCATCGCTTTTCATTAAATTTTTTTATCATCATTTACAATCAATATCCTGTACTTGGTAAAAATTGCTTTGCAGCTCGGTAACTGACTTCCTTCACTTCTCGGTGTCTAGCTCATCTTCGGTGCTTGGTGCTTGAGTTTCACTCGATGTTCAGTAACTTGTGACCGAATCACATAACATTCTACCGACTAACTCAATCTAGCTCGACAAAGTAAGTCTTTCAGTTATAACTTTAACTCATTGCAGTTTCTGACTTGATCAATCAATTTTACCGATTTGATAACATCAAGTATATAGTAGAAAACAAATATATCATCATTAATTCATCATTATCTCATCTATATTTTTCACCCATTTAACTTCTCCTCTTAAGATATGGTAACATAATAAAAATCAATTAATCAACTGCTTGACATCAATGACAAAACAACAACTGATCTAACGATTTCTACAATCATAATACTCGGTATCACTCGGTCTTCATCGTATTCATCAGTTAATCAACATTATATGTATATATATGTGTATATGTATATGTATATATATATACATATATGTATATATACATATATACATACATATATATATACAGATATATATATACATATATATATATATATATGTATATGTATATATGTATATATATATGTATACATATTAATATATGTGTATACATATATATATATATATATGTATACATATATATATGTATATGTATATATGTATATA
>MU226958.1:88819-99455 GCA_018584345.1 Thuja plicata | reverse complement strand
GGGGGGTGAATCAGTGGCCTCAAAAACTAATCCAATAAACCAGCCAAAAATTTATATCTCAAATATAAACCTCTAGTTATCTTCAGTCCTACAAGATGTATGGCTTTAAACAATCTTATCAAATAACTACTGCTCGAAGTTCACTGTTTATCCTTATTCTTAAGCTTTACCAATTAGTAGTCTAGCCTTTACTGAAATACAGTAAATAACTTAGTGTTACCGATCATCCTATTTTAGTAATGTGTAAAGAAAAGCATCAAAGAAATGAACCATATACACATTTGACACATGGATTTTTAACGTGGAAACCTTGTTAAGGGGAAAAAAAACTTGGGACCAGTAACCCAAAATTTTCACTCTTCTGAAGTGAGCTCGGTGAAGAGCCAACCCTGTTAAAGGTTACAAACACACTGTTAAGTGTGGCCTTGTTAGAGGATTTAAATATAATAGTTTGTCACTTGATATCTGGCATTTCACTATGCTATCTTAATGACCAAACTTTTTGATACTCCTTGGGATGTATCTCAATATATAAAGGATTGTTAAGTCCTACTCGGTTAAGAGAATTTCTGATCCAATGGTTAAACTGAAACAATAAATGATCTGTTCATAAATACAACTTAGATTTGCAGATATTCAGATCTATTGTAAGCTCATAATACCTTTCTGATCAATGTTTTTATTTTGTTCCTTTGCTCCACTTCTTTTTTCTCGGTGATGCTGTGCTTGTCTGTTGCTTGGTGTCCACAAAAAAATTTAGCTCTATTATTTAGCTTGATTGATCAGGACAGTATAAAGACATCTTTCTTCACCAGTATTCTCTTCATCATCTTCTTCTTTATTCACCCCTAATTCACAATGAATTACCTTGTCTCTTTATAGACATGATTTTGATGTTTCTAGGTCTTTGTCTTTCTTGTTCTTGACGGGATCTAGAAATCTCACCATTCTTGCTTTAAAGCTTGTTTTAGTTTTATCCCGTAGATTTCCCTTAGACAACAGGAATAAAAATATCTTTAAAAATCTAGCTTATCTCTAGCTTATCTCTAGCTTTTAACTTGTCAATGAAAAAAATGTAATCAACCATTTAAATCCATCTTTAGCTCCTTCCAGCTAAGTCTTTTTTCATTTATGAACTTTAGTTCTGATCAGTGTTTAACTCCTTGTTTGCTCAGTCTTGACTTCAATTGTCCTTGGGAATTTCTGTCTGTCGGGGTTGTTTTTCCGTTGGGAAACACTGTAACTTTCAGTTATGCTCGGGTATCACATTGGTTCTTATCGCTAATTCTTGCTCAGGTATCTTACTCGATTTACACTGTGACCCTTCTCTTAGGGTTCTCTATATGTCGGTGTGCACCATCCATCGGTGTTTGTTGTCACTTGGTGTATACTGAAATTTTATGCATTACTGATGACATAACCTTTATTCCTTTGGTTCTTTGAATTCTTTCACAATATGAATATGACCAATCAGATTATATCAAGTTGACATCAATGACAATACATTACATTAACTGATTTAATGTCTTGCATTTACTTTCTGCATCTCGCTGATCATCAACTTAACAATTTCAAGCATTCAATCAGTTATAGTTCATCAATATCTCCCTTTGGCATCGATGACAATACACTACATACTACTAATACAATATGAAATATATCAGTTGTAGTTCATCAATCTCTACCAAACTTATTGTTCTATAACCAATACAAATGTCTGACTCTCAGTAAGCTCTTCTAGCTTTGATTTGATTCTTACAGAGTACTCTCTTCATTCTTTAATCCCTTCATTGGATAGATGTAGCAACTTATGATTCTGTCTCTCCCTTTGTTGTAACTTTTGTTTCTGATCTTTTCGCTCACTTTGACTGTTCCTCTCTCTGATAGATATCTCTTTTTCCTTTGATAACAATATGTTTTATTTGAATACTTCTCTCCCTTTGGATGTCTTCTCTCCCTTATGATGTTCTTTACTAGGATGGATATTTCATATGGATATATTGTCTTCCCTTGAGTCATCTCTCCCTTTGAAAACAATGCCAAAGTATTTTCTCTTTTATTTGTAACATATTCCTTGAATTTCCCTTTCCATCAACAATATAGCTCTGTATTAGCCAATAAATATCTCCAGTGTTCGGTGTAGATAAGTACCTTGCTGTGTATAGATGTATCTTTGCAGTCTATTTTTTTTCATCAACATGAATGATCTTCTGATTGTGTGTAGGCTGATGCAGCCTCCTAGTCAGCTTAGTGACCGATAGACAAGGGTCAAACCCCTAGTCTCTTTCTTAGGTACTCAAATGTATCTTTAAGCAGTGGCTTGGTGAATATGTCTGCTAATTGTTCTTTGGATTGAACATATACCAGTATCACCTCTTTCTGTTGAAATTGTTCTCTTAAGTAATGATACTTTATAACAATATGCTTTGTCTTAGCATGCATGACTGGATTCTTTGAGATGTTTATTGCATTTGTATTATCACAATAGATAATCACTGGTTCAAGAATTTTCATATTCATACCTTCCACTAATTGTTTGATCCATGCAATATTAGAGAAATTTGCAGCAGTAAACACATATTCTACTTTTTTAGTAGATTGTGAGATGCATCCTTGCTTCTTGCTGATCCATGTGACAAGTCTGTCACCCATGAAGAATGCTCTTCCAGTTGTGCTCTTTCTGTCATCTAAGTTTCTAGCCCAATCAACATCTGTATAGACTTGAAGCTCAAATTTTCCTTCTCTTTTATACCATAAGCCATAGTCCTTGGTATTCTTTAGATATCTTAGAATTCTTTTGACATTAGTCATGTGTGATTCTTTGGGATTAGCAGAGAATCTTGCAACTATTTCAACTGCATGTGTTATAGCTGGTCTAGTATGAACAAAATACATTAGCTTTCCAATCATAGATCTATATAGGGTCTGATTTATGTCGGGTGACTTGTCTTCCTTTTTCATCTTGCATCCGGTTGCCATAGATGTTCCAACTAGCTTGGAATCTTCCATCTTGAATATCTTCAACACTTCCTTGATGTACTTGGATTGTGTGATATAAATGCCTGCATCATATTAAAGAATCTGTAGACCAAGAAAGGATTTGATCTCTCCAAATATTGACATCTCAAACTCTTTTCTCATTTCATTATCAAATTATTTGCATAACATATCATTACCTCCAATTATGATATCATCAACAAATATTTCAGCAATCAAAATGTTATCATCGGTATCTTCTTTTAAATACAAATTACAGTTTTCACTAGTTCTTACAAATACAATACTTATGAGATAGGAGTGAAGTCTTTCATACCATGCTCTTGATGCTTGTTTCAATCCATACAAGGCTTTGTGTAGTCTACAAACCATTTTTCTCTTGTTAGGATCAACAAACCCTTCTGGTTGTTCAATGTATACCTCTTCTTCTAGTATTCCATTAAGGAATGCAGATTTGACATCCATTTGGTATACCTTGAATCCTTTGTATGTAGCATAAGCAAGTAGAATTATGAATCCTTCTAGTCTAAAAATGGGTGCAAGGGTTTCTCCATAGTCAACGCCTTCTTCTTGTGCATACCCCTTGCATACTAATCTTTCTTTGTTCCTTGTGACTTCTCCATTCTCATTCAGCTTGTTTCTAAATATCCATTTGGTACTGATGACATTTTTGTCATCTGGTCTCAGTACTAGTGTCCATGTCTTGTTCTTCTCAATCTGTTCTATCTCTTCATTCATAGCACTGACCCATTCTTCATTTTCAAGTGCATTATTAACAAATTTAGGCTCAAAATCACAAATTAAACATCTAGTGTTTAGTGACTTACTTCTTGTTCTCATTCCAGCCTTCTTGTCTCCTATGATCTGATTCTATGGATGGTGTCTTCTGACATACTTGGAAAGTATAGGTTCACCTCTTTGTTCATCATTCTAATCATCATTTTGAACTTCATTATGATCTTCATCACTCGGTACATCATCTTGAGCAATTTCCCAATTTTTGGTGTTTGCAGCCTGATGCTTGGGTGCATTTTTTTGTTGCTCGGGCAGAGTGTCAAGTTGTTCATTGTAAACAAACCTGTTGTAGTCTTCTAGTTCTTTTATGCTTTCCTCATCATTTTTCTCTGCAAATTCATCTATTTTGACATTTGCACTTTCAATTATTTTGTTAGAGGTTTTGTTAAGACATTTATAAGTCTTGCTTTTGGTAGAATACCCTAGAAATATTCCTTCTTCACCTTTGGAGTCAATTTTTACATTTATATCATCTTTCAAGATATAAAATTTACTACCAAAAATTCTAAAGTAACTTACATTGGGTGTGTATCCATACCATAGCTCATAGGGTGTCTTATTGGTGTCTTTCTTCAATTGAACTTTGTTCAATGTGTAGACAACAATACAGGAAACTTCTCTCCAGAATGTTTGAGTGATGCCTTTCTCAATCATCAGTGTTCTATCACAATCAACAATGGATCTGTTCCTTCTTTTAGCAATCCCATTTTGTTGTGGTGTTCTTGGTGCAGAAACCTGTCTTTAAATTCCATGCTCATTACAAAAGTTAGTGAATTCACCAGAGATAAATTCTCCTCCTCTATCTGATCTTAAGCATTTTAGTTCATTACCACTTTGTTTTTCTACAATAGCTTTATACCATTTAAACATCTTGAATGCTTCTAATTTCTCTTTTAAGAACATAACTGTCATCATTCTAGAATAATCATCTACAAATAGAATGAAGTATCTATCTCCATAGTAGCTCTTTGTTCGCATGGGTCCACACATGTCAGTATGGACTAATTATAGAATGACATTAGATGTGTAGGTTTTTCTCTTGAAACTAGACTTTGTCATTTTACCTTTTTGACAATTCTTACACATGACATGGTCAGGCTTTGACATGCTCGGTAAGCCTCTTACTTTCCTTTTATTTCTTATCCTAACCATCTTGTCAAAATTCACATGACATAACCTTTTATGCCATAACCATATGTCTTTGTTTCTAGCCATTAAACAAGTGGTGTTAATATCATCAAGATAGAATAGGTTACCTTTTGTCTATTCACTAGTTCTGATCAACCTTCCTGATTCATTAAAGATCTTTGCCTTTTTATTCTCTAATGCAACTCGGTGACTTATGATATTTAGTTGTGAAACACTCAATAGATTATAATTAAGTCCTTTACCTAGTATGCATTTTCAAATCTGATCAGATTATTCAACATTATGGTTCCTTTACCTTCAACTAGACAAGGTGAGTCATTACCCATTCTTACTGATCCACTATTATAGTATTCAAAAGTCTCAAACTTTTTCTTATCTCTAGTCATGTGGTGAGTACAACCACTATCAATAATCCAGACATCATTTTTACTAACCTTAGATATGAGTGCAATTTCTACATACCTTTCCTCTTTGTCTGAATCATCCTTTATAGCAACAAATACCACCTCAATATCTTCATTAGATTCAATGTCAGTATTGTCATCTTTGGTCTCAACCAAGTAAAAATCTTTCTTTCCTTTGTCCTTGTAGTCTCGATTGTCTCTTCTGTCAGATTTTTGGTTGCTTCAGTAATCTCTATCATCACCTTTGTCAAAGTTCTTCTCATATGGCTTGTCACCATTTCTGTCTTCTTTTCTTTTGTTAGGACATCTAGCAGCAAAGTGTCCAATATATTTACAATTAAAACATACAAGTGGTAATTTACCTTTGTATCTACCTTTCCTCTCTGCAATCTTCTAGCCATTAGTGCTTCAATCTCATCAAGTTCTTGGTCATCACTACCACTTTCACTATCATTTCTCATAGTGTGTTTATGACTTGATTTACTTATCTTTAGAGAAGATTTAAATGCAGAGTCAATAGATGGTAAGACACTATTATCAAAGTTATTCATCTCATATGAAATAAGTCTACCAACCAAACTATCTAGAGTGACATTGTTTTTTTCTACTTCTGTCATTTCTTGTATAGCAGATACTCTAATAGCATGAACATGCAGTAAGGTTCTTAGGATTTTACCTACCACTATTTCTTCTTTAAGTACACCTCCAACTCCTCAGATAGCATTGACTACCTCTTTTATTCTGCAGGTACACTGAATGATTTTTTCTCCTTCTTTCATTCTTAAGTCATCAAACCTTCCTCTTAGGCTTTCTGCCTTAGCTCTTAGCACATTTGCATCTCCTCCATGTACTAGCTTCAATTTGTCCGACATTTTCTTTGCAGTCGTGCATGTTTTGACATCTTCAAATTCAGCATCAGAGAGTGAGGAAGCAAGCTCTATCATCATAGAATTGTGTTCATGCTTTTCTCTCAATTGATCAAGTGTGTGAGGTCCTATAGGCAACACATATTCAATATCCAAGTATTGAGTAACATCATTTCCAATACCTGATAGGTGGAGTCTTATCCTAATTTTCCATGATGCAAATTTGTCCTTTTTCAACTTAGGCACATCCCTTTTTCTCATCTTGTGATGTTTTGCTTGAGTATTTAAAGTCCCTTTCTAGGCACACAAGCTCTGATACCAATTGTTAGAATAACTAAGAGGGGTGGGGGGGGGGGGGGTGCGGGGTGAATCAGTGGCCTCAAAAATTAATCCAATAAACCAGCCAAAACTTTATATCTCAAATATAAACCTCTAGTTATCTTTAGTCCTACAAGATGTATGCCTTTAAACAATCTTATCAAATAACTACTGCTCGAAGTTCACTGTTTATCCTTATTCTTAAGCTTTACCGATTAGTAGTCTAGCCTTTACCAAAATACAGTAAATAACTTAATGTTTACCGATCATCTTATTTTAGCAACATGTAAAGCAAAACATCAAAGCAATGAACCATATACACATTTGACACATGTATTTTTAACATCGAAACCCTGTTAAGGGAAAAACGACTTGGGACCGGTAACCCAAAATTTTCACTCTTCTGAAGTGAGCTCGGTGAAGAGCCAACCCTATTAAAATACAAATGCACTGTTAAGTGCAACCTTGTTAGAGGATTTAAATATAATAGTTTGTCACTTGATATCTGGCATTTCACTATGCTATCTTCATGACCAAACTTTTTGATACTCCTTTGGATGTATCTCTATATATAAAGGATTGTTAAGTCCCGCTCGGTTAAGAGACTTTCTAATCCAATGGTTAAACTGAAACTTTAAATGATCTGTTCATAAATACAACTTAGATTTGTAGATTTTTAGATCTATTGTAAGCTCATAATACCTTTCTGATCAATATTTATCTCTGGTCCTTTGCTCCACTTCTTTCTACTCAGTGATGCTGTGCTTCTCTGTTGCTTAGTGTCTGCAGAAAACTTTAGCTCTGTTCTTTAGCTTTTTTGATCAGGACTGTATGAAGACTTCTTTCTTCACCAGTGTTCTCTTCAACATCTTCTTCTCTATTCACCCCTAATTCACAATGAATTAGTTTGTCTCTTTAAAGAAATTATTTTGACCTTTCTAGGTCTTTGTCTTTCTTGTTCTTGACGTGATCCAGAAATATTTCCGTTCTTGCTTTAAAACTTGCTTTAGTTTTATCACATAGATTTCTCTTAGACAATTGGAATAAAACTATCTTTAAAACTCTATCTTATCTCTAGCTTTTAACTTGTCAATGAAAACAATGTAATCAACCAGTTAACTCCATCTTTAGCTCCTGCTAGGTAAGTCTTTTGTCATTTCTAAACTTCAGTTCTGATCGGTGTTTAACTCCTTGTTTTCTTAATCTTGACTTTAGTTGTCCTCGGGCATTTATGTCCATCGGGGTTGTCTGTCCATCAGGCAACACTGTGACTTTTAGTTCTTCTCTGGTATCACGTTGGTTCTCATCGGTAATGCTTGCTCATATATCTTGCTCGGTTTACACTGTGACCCTTCTCTTGGGGTTCTCTATCCATCAATGTGTACTATCTGTCAGTGTTTGTTGTCACTTGGTGTATACTAAAATTTTATGCATTACTGATGACATAACCTTTATTCCTTTGGTTCTTTGAAGTCTTTGACAATATGAATATGACCAATCAGATTATAACAAGTTGACATCAATGACAATATAATACATTAACTGATTTAATGTCTTGCATTAAATTTATGCATCTCAGTGATCATAAACTTAACAACTTCAAGCGTTCAATCAGTTATAGTTCATCAAAAAGTGCAATAAACTGTCACCGTTTTACAAAGAAAAAGGTTAACAACACCAAAACTGTAAAACTTCAAGTGCATAAAAGTCACATTTCTGTTGAGAATTTGAAGATGATGTAAACTGATGAAATGTGTGAAATATGATGAATTTTATGCCTATAAATTTTTTTTTTAAAATTGAACAAAAATGAATATGTTTTTTGAAAATTTTAGGTCTATTTTTCATTTCTTAAAAAATACTGCAAATCATGGAGTTTACTTCCCGCCAAATCATTATAAGTAAAACATTGTTTTTTTCTCCAATTTTATAATATGTTTTAGATGACATGTATAGCTAGTGCAAAAAAAAATAAAGAAGTATTTTCAATCTATAGTTTTCCTTTTATAAGTATTCAAAGTCAAACTTACCTGAAATCAATAGTTTTTGTCTCCTGCCACTTTTCCCCTATCAAAACTATACCAAAAACTAAATAAATTACATATTATTGAAGAGGAATCCCTTGTCTACTATTTTTTATGATTTTAAAATTTTTCTAAATTGATTTTGCATTTTTTTTTTATGTTTTCTTAATCAAGGACTTCTCAAAGCTTTAAATACCTACATGTAGTTTTTAGAAAATTTGTTCAACATTTTGTAGTCGAAACAATATAAAATCTATATGTCAAGAATCGTTGTTGTGAGATCTAAAAAAGGGTACTTTTATTTTTTTGACATTTTCTATTTTGAGCACAAAATGGAATAGAAGAAGTGAAAAATTCTGGATTTTTTGTGTTTTTGGAGGTTTGGCTGCCAACATGGCATGCCACCTAGGTAGGCTTGGCCAAGTCAGACTCGGTTGAGTCCTATTGGCCCTTGCATTGGCTTGCATAGGAGGCTATTGGGCCACGTAGGCACCATTCGGTGCCACGTGGTACGTACGTGGACTCAACCATGTTAGACTCGGTTGATTTTGACTGGGCGGAGTCTAACTGGGTCGAGTCTATCAAGTTAGCTTAAAAGGTGACAATTTATTGTGCTTTTCCCGCACACACACACACACACACAGATATATATATATATATATATATATATAGATATACAAATATATATTTATATATATGTTCGAATTATTGGAATGATGTACTGAGAGGGGAGGGGTGAATCAGTACCTCTAAAACTTTTTATGTGTTTGGCCTATTAACCTTTGTGTCATCAGATTTGTATATACCTATCTATCTGTTCATCTTTTCTTATGTATGTGTAATCATAATATAAGTTCTTTACATGTATAAACATTTAAGAAACATTCATGAAAACAAATAACACATAACACATGATATGATATCGCAGAAAACTCCAGTTAGGAAGTAAAAACTGCGATGGGGATGTCTACCCACAAAACTTCACTATCTGTAGATAAGAAGGGAGTTGGTAAAGGATTAAAATTGATCACTACTGATGATCTACCCTATTAGGAGTATTAGAGTAGAGACCTATTAGGATCTACTTCGTTTGAAGCTTTAGCAACACCTTTAGGTGTGCACTCTGTTAAGAGATTTATCAAAGAACTGTTAAGTCCACCTTCTACGAAAGGATTTTTGTTGTGATGCACTTGTTAGAATGCAACTAAAATATAAATGTTGATCTAATAGTAAATGCAATCTCTAATTGCTGATAATAGATCCTGTATAGCTTACAATGTATGTATGTAATCACCTTGAGTGATTGAGTAATACCTTGTCTCTGTTCGTTGGTAGCCTTCCTGTGTTCTTGATAACTGCTATGATCTGTTTCTGAACTTTGCATGAATTCTCTTCTTCTACTTAGATGCTCTCCATGGATACTATCATTTTTCAAATGATTACAAGTCTCTCTTATTACAAATGATGGAACATCTATTTATACTAGTTTCTAGCTCTATTCTTGATTCACGCTTTTCAAATTAACTCTAGATCCAAGGTTTACAACTTGACCTTGATCTTTAGTTAGATATGTTTTAGATCCATTAGGATGCTTTAAAAAATTTACAATATGCTTGCTTGACCCTCAAGTCAAGATTTAAAACAAATAAAAACTCTATAAATAGAATTACATTGCTTTATCTGACGTGCAAAGTCAGATCCACTTTTTGCAAGTTCTGTAACTGACTGTCGGTTCTGATGGTCAGGATGCTCTATCAGTCTGTCAGTTTTCTTCTTAGTCGGTGTTCCTTACTTGAACTGTTCATCAGGTATGCCTTTTCTGCTCTGTTGGCGATGTTCTCAAAACTGTATCGTCAGTTATGCTTGTCAGTAATTTCTATACTTAGCATTTTCACGTTGGACATTTTGTCCTGTCGGGTATGCTTGCTGTCCGCTGGTTATGCTTATACCGATGAACTTTATCATGTTTTTCCCTTTAAGTATACTAATGGAAAAACTTAATGTCATCAATCTCCCCCTTTGACATTAGTATCAAAAACTGATATGTGCAACATACTTGATGCATTAGTATGTACACCTGTGT
>MU226958.1:62931-76590 GCA_018584345.1 Thuja plicata | reverse complement strand
TGATGTAATCCATCAACATATAGAACATCATCTGTCTTGTTCTTTCCATCCAAAGTGATAGAACCTCTACCTATGATAGGTTTAGGAGTGTTATCTCCAAATCTAACCATACCACCTTTGTATTTTTTCTAAATGAACAAATCTGTCTTTGTCACCTGTCATATGGTGAGAGCATCCACTGTCAATGATCCAATCATTTCTGATGTCTGCTTTGGAAATTAGGGCTAACTCTTGTTCTTCCTTTTCATTTGCAATGTCCATTTCCTTGAGCAACTTTTCCGTGTCTCTAAGGGCAACGAATCCAATTTCATCCTCTCCTGAATCTTCATCAGTTATGCCTTCTTCAGCATGGTAACATTCCTTCTTATATTTAGGTTTGTAATCAGATCTGAACTTTTTGACTCTTGTGGGACACTTAGATGCAAAGTGACCAATCTTGTTGCATAAAAAACATTTGAATGGAAGTTGTCCTTCATATTTTCCTTTTCCTTTCTTTTCTCTTTTAGAAATCATAGCAATGATATCTTCTAGTTCTTCATCAACTTCTTCTTTCTCATTATGGCTAGAGATGTGTAAGGTTTCTTACCATGGACTAAGGCTTTGAAAGCTGTTTCACTTTTAGGTTTAATCTTCAATCTTGATATCTCAAATGCAGAGATTTTACTGATCAAAGTCTCTCTTGAAGTCTTGTGATAATTGCATGGTTTCCTCTAGAATACTTATCTTGTTTTCATAGTCTGATGTTAAGGTAGTTAACAACTTGTCCATTATACCTTCTTCTGATATTGCTCCACCATTGTTTCTGATTCCAGAGACTACTTCATTTATCCTTTGATTGTAAGCTCTAATGTTTTCTTCAGGTAACATCTCAAGACTATTGTATTTCTTTTTCCATGTCTTCTTGCGCGCATTCTTTTCTTGAATATCTCCTTCAAACATATCTTCTAAATACTTCCATATGGTGTATGCTCTATCAATTTTCTTGATCTCAGAAAATTCACTGTTGGATAGGGCATTGATTAGGGATTCATTAGCGATTGCATTATTGGTAAATGTATCCTTTTGTCTACTAGTAGCATCATCCTTTGCAAGGTCTTTCAGAGATGGAATATCAACTTCTTGTGTAGCTATCTCAAAGACCTCAAAGCCAACACACTGTAGATGTGTTATCATTTTGTTTTTCCAATCCAGATAATTTTCTCCATCAAACTTAGGGCTCTATTTTCTGAAGAAGACATCTGATCTACCTTAATCTGGTAGGCTTCTTCTCCAAGGCACTTGGCTCTGATACCAATTGTTAGAATAGTCCCAAAGGATAACTGAGAGGGGGGGGGGTGAATCAGTTATCAGTAACTTTAATTATTTATACTTCTTTAACTTCATAATACAATCAAGTAAATGCACATTCAGATAACACAGTACACAACACACAATTTGATTATGGGGAAACCAAATGGTAAAAACCCCGGTGGGAATTAGCACCCACAATGAACTATACTTGTTTATAGTAATCCCTGTTAGAAGATCTTGCAACCCTGTTAGGATTTGTTCTTTACAAAGAAATAAGTATAGTGAACTGGTTAAGGGTCTGACCCTATTAGGATTCTTTTACAAATAACCCTGTTAGAGGTGAGGACTCACTGTCCAAAAGCTCACTGCTTCAATGGTGAAGGCTACAACCTTCTGTAGAACAAATACACATTATATCTGATGACGAACTGTAGAGTAGACCTACTGTCTTGATCAGTTCCAATGTATTATAATCTTCTACTGCTTCTTCACATAAACTCTTGATGAATGAACCATAACTGATATTCTGCTCTGTACATTTTCTGTCTCTTTTCTTATCATTCACACTTAGAGTTTACAAATGAACTACTATAATTATATTATTTAAAGTAGAAGGTCATGATGACTCTTGGAAACACTTCAAAAACATCTTTATCAGCTTCACTAAGCACACAAACAATATTAAGTCCACCCAACACAAACTCAACAGACGCGATGCTTCACTAAGTCGGCTTCACCAAATCAAATCTAGAACTTTGCAATCTTCTTGAAACATGTTAGGCGCCTTTAGATAACAATCATCAACTCATAACTAGTCATGAATATACACACGCATATCCTGAAGATAGGTGCAACTCAAAAAACACGTTGAATACGTCGGCTCTGAACAGATACTCTTCCATAACTGTAACTGCCAATAACAGAATTACACAACTTGAATGAAACATCATATCTGGATCTGCGTGTATGAACATAACATACTAAACATGTCTAAAACATGTATCTAACCACACAAGGCTTGATATCATCATTCTGATAAGTACATACAAAATAACTACTGTGTATTATGTGTTGTCATCAATGACAAACATACAATCAATCAACTGTACAGAAACAAATCTCCAATACTCCCTCTTACTATTCATAATTGTTCAACATGGTAAAGCTAAATCACTATCACATGCATGGAAAGAAATATCATTAGATATTTAAATAAAACTATAATCTCAATTAATAAAAGAAGATAGAAAATGCATTTTGAAAATGATAAGCTAAATTTAATAAAAAAATGCATAAAATAGTCGACCAAAAGCCAAGATATTATTTCTACATTTTATTTTTATAAGGGAAATTTTTTAAATTTATTTTTTCTAATATTAAGATTTATTGCAAAAATAGTAAAGAATTCTTTCAAAATAAAAGATAGAAAGAGTGTAGTGTTGGTTTTAGCACAAAGTGGTGAACCAAAACTATGTAGTAGTGTTCATTTTAGGTTCACCAAGATGTAATGAAGGAAACATGACCCTATGAAAGGAAAAATATGTTACTTTTAGATCTGATTTCTCTACATACATTCAAATATCTTCAAATAGTTAAATTATTGAAAATATCTAATTACAAATGAATAAAATGATCTTTTGTATTATAGAAATGGAAAGTACAAATAACAAAGATTTTTTCTCAAAATATGAGCATCTCAAGCCGGGATAATGATGCAACCAAGGACAATAGCATGTCACATAGGTATTTGTATGGTTCACAGATATTTGTGTGGTGTGCTATGCTCTTTTATGAACTACGACAAAAAGGTTCACAAAAAAATGAAAACCCATCTCTATGCTTTAACTAACAAGAAAACCTCTATGTGGTTGAATGCATTCATTAAATGTGCACACATCAAATAGAAAAAAAGATGTCTGGGCCTGTTAGGGGAGTTTCCTTAGTCAATTTTGAGTGTTTTCATTCCACAAAACCTAGCTAGATAGATAGATCAAAGATGAATATACACAAATGATAAACTAATTACATAAATAAGGAATGTGATAAATCTCAATATTCTCAAACACAAAAGATAATTAGATACTATGAGATTGGTTCAAGGAAGGCAAGATGGTTGCAAAGACTGCATTGAGAGACTACTCTAGCAGGTATAAAGAATTGTGTAAGCTAGATATCAAGAGAGCTATGACAACCAAGTGGAAACCAAAGAACCTTCAAGATATTTTTCAAGGAATATTCAAGAGATATTGTAAGAGAAATTACAAGAGAGATTGTGTGGAATGAAAAATAGATTTAAAATAAAATAATAGGTGGGAAAGAAGGGTTGTCTAGCTGTTAAGGACCGATTGGGCCATTTTTATTGACTTGGGTAGGTGACAAATGGAAAGATACTTAAAAATGACACTTTAAAAAAATATAATTAGACACTAGCAAAACACGCATATGTATGTGTTACATGAACGTGTCCAAACAAATTAGGATAAAAAATGATAGGAGATGAGAAAAACATGTGGTTAATGCAAAATTGACATAAGAAGGGTAGCTGCTAAAAAGGGCCCTAAGCATCATGAGAAGTAAAAGGTTGATACAAGGGATAAAATGTGCCTACATATACACTAAGAGATAGACACTAAAGTGGATACAATAGTGTAGGTGAAATTGAAATTGGTATGTAATTTTTGACTCTACTGGTGTTGGGAGATTTGTGTCAATTGTAGCACAATATATAGGCATGCATGGTTGTTGAACTTAATTATTTATGTATTTAACTATACCTATAGGATTAGATCTAGTTCTATACACACAAATCTATCATTTCTTTTAGTCATATGTGTTTCATGAGTATCATGACCAACTTAGGGACCGTAGGATATGTCAAGGGTTTGGTAAACATTGTTAGTTTTTACACTACGCATGATGAATTATATTTTATCTTGAAGAAGGCTAGCTTGGAGATCAAGAATCCCAAGAATTATATAATATTTTATAATTACTTTATATGAATATATATAGGAAATACTATTCAGAGTATCTTGTACCAACTTATGTGTAGGGCACGTCAAGGGTTAGGTATTGCTATTATAATTATAAAATTTAGTGTTGATGCCAACCTACGAGAACAATAGTACGAGGATTTGACATTTAAAATTTTTGAAATCTTGTGTAGCAAAATTAATTAAGGCGGGAGGTATATCAAGGATTTGGTTATAATATATATATTTTCTAAACTTGTATACTATTTTAATACTTTAATTGAACCATATAAGTGTAAGGGATACCAAGAGGCTCAATATCAATAATTAAATTTTATAGATTGCATTAATTGTCATATTGTATGTCAAAGGAAAAACCATCTTATGATAGGGTAAATAGTAGACAAGTAGTAGGACCATCTTAGTCTATGGTATTTTGGACTTGGGTAACCATAAGTAAATTTTTATTATAGTCTATATCAATTCATTAATCATAAGGAAGATTTAAGAAAGATATAATAATAATATGAACATATGATCTATTTTTATACAAATTTGATAATTTAATTCTTTGGCTAAAGTGGGGTTATATATGTATATATCATTAATTCACTCTATGGGAGGGTCCATCTCAATCAAAAATCATGTTCTACAAAGGGTATCTAGGGAATCCATGATTAAATAAATGTTATAGGTGTGTATGTTTTTGCATTTTGATTTGATTCTATATTAAATGTCCCTATTTATTACCCTTGTTGAAGGGTTAGTTTGATTCTAGTGAGAAGATTAGTAGAGGACTGCTCAAGGTCTATGATAGGAGGTAAAATAGTAAGATAATTCTTTCCCTCTTACAACTCGACAATCATATTTCCTATAATTAAATGAGATGGATTTGACTAATGTTTATAATGAAAAACTATTTAAATTTATATATTGATTTATCTTGGCAGATTGGTAGGATAATAGTCAAAATTTGGATTGTATCTTAATTTTAAACTCGAATCATGATGATTTACAAAATGATGTAAGGTTGGGATGTTTAATATGAAATGAAAACATGTCTTTTTTTTTATTAAAAAAAAGAAAATTAAGAAAATAGAAAGTTATGACATTTATGTGTATGCTATTCAATTCAAATTGTTCTTTAGGTAAACCATAATAATTTTGGTGGAAAATTAGAAACATGTAATCTCCCAAACCTCATTATCAAGATAATCAAGTTTTGAGACCTATATAATAGCCCAATAGATACTAAAACCAACCTTATTATCAAAATCAATGGTAGTTCTAGAACTAGACCTAACCATAAACACAAAAATTATATAGTTTTTATATCTATGCCTTTACAATAGATACCCAAAAATATATTTACATATACTATCCTAGAATAGAACAATTTTATATAAGATACTTCTTGAAGTTTTCGATATACAGCTAAAGCCTATCCAAGGGGAAATTTATAACAAAATGTGGATATGTAATAATAACCTACCATGATGTAAGGTACCCCATAAATAAATATTCAAATATAACATAGGACAAAATATTGTTTACAATATGAATACATGATATGTCCCTAGAATAAGAAGACAAGATAATATGATACATATGGTCTAACTATATTTTCTTGGTCTACAAATGATATATATATATATATATATATATATATCAATGTTGCTAGTACCAAGTCTAGTTTGAATAAATTATGAGAACATAGAGGTGTGCAATGGAAGGAAATAGTTAAATGATAGAGTCTAGTCCAATTATCTAAGAGGAAAAAAGTGTACTACCAAGTAAAACATACCTAAAGTCAAAGTTGGGCATTTAATAGTTAAATATAAATTAGTTAGGAGAAATTTACACAAAAGCTTTTTTAAGGTTATTAATATGTTTCTTTTAGGAAAAAGATATTAAACGAATCTTAGGAATATTCCAAAATTATTTCATACTGGACTTTTAAATAAGGCAGAACAATAAAAAAGGAGCACTATATGTAAATTTATTGGAAATGTTATCTATCCATAAGTAAAGGAGTTTTCTCTAGAGAAATATGAAGATGATTTAAGGCTTAACCAAGCCAAAATCTCAACTTTCTGAGATTAAGAAGAATTCTATTGATTAGACCAATTCAATTGAAGCTAACCAATCAATCACTTGAACCTATGCCATTTTTCTCAATACTTATTTTTGGAAAAAAGTTGTAACATAATTTTACTTTAGATTATGGGATAATTCTATTTTATTTTTAAAAAAATGGTTGATGCTTTAGATTTTGAGAGGAAAATTATAGTCACAATAAACTATTTCCTCATAATCTTAAGAGAGAAAAATATACAAATTGTTATTTAGAATCCATAGCACAAAATAATAGACAAATATACCATCAAGACGACACAAAATGTACCTGAAGAAAACCCTCATTAAGAAAAACATATCATCATAAATTATCTCATGAACAAAGATTACAATACACTTGTAGAGTCTTCATGGAAAGCCTTTCAAATAAAAAGCTCCCTAATTGCAATCAATTTGAAAAAGAAAAGGAGAATCATGTAACCACACATGTCAATCCACACTTTCTCTCCTCACATATAAAAGTTAACGAGATGCTTAATTATCACTATCTAACAAACCAAATATTATGTGATCCTACCTCAGGATCCAATCTCAACAAACACTCATTAAGTTGATTTTATCAAAACAAGCTTACACAAAACCACCAAGTGGTACTACATCGATAAGAGTCACTCAAACCTTAACTAGATTATGTTTCATATCCAATGCATAACAATCCTTTAATAATTTCTTGCATGATAAGAATAACATGCAACTATCTGCAACACCTTCCTTAGCCTTTGAGGTAGTTCTAACACAAACTTATTTTTACCCTTTGTTATGGAGAATGCATTTTATTATGGATGGAAAACACATACAACTGCCATCGTCTATCCAAGAACACATGACAACCATCCATAGGAATTCGGTCATACCATACTATTTCTTCCTTTTGTAAATTGTTACATTTGGATGATTAACCATAATTAGAGGAAGTTTTGTGTATTTTGTTTGTATTTCTATTTAGAAAAATCCTACCATTGTCATTTATTCAATAAAAAAATAGATGGTTGAAAAATATAATGCACAAGTTTTGTTAGATGGAAGATGAAACAATAATAGTAAATTTAGTTATTATTTTTTGCTTGTATATTTATTTCCCTAAACATAATAATGATGAATAGACTACATTAATCCTTATTTCAGAACCAATAAAATACTTAGATCACATTAAACCTTGTGACAATAAGATATATACACTAGATTAAGTCCTATCTAGGTAGAAACCATAGAGAACCTAACAATAAGGTTAAGATTAGGGAAGGAGTGAATTATGAAGAGACATCAATCAACATTAAGCCCTATTGTAATTCAATATGTGGACTATATTAAACCATGCATCACCCCTTAAAATTCCACTAGGTCAATTCACCTATAGGCCTTGCACTATGTAAGTACATCACTTTGAGAAATTATACACACACACACACACACACACACACACACGCACACAGTATGTATGATATATACATACATACAGTACACACACACACACACACACACACATGTGTGTGTGTGTGTGTGTGAAATGAAATCACTTTTTAGTAATATTTTTATCTTCTAAAAGTTTAACAAAAAAAGTCATACAAGAATCTTGAAACCTTCAAGTTTTGACATGCAAAAATTAGAACATATCCATCTAAAAAATGAATTCATTAGCACGGTGAAAGTCAATAGCCATTCAAAAAAGTTAAAAAAATAATAATGCATCATATTTTTACCAAAATGCTATTTACAATCTATAAGGTAATAAAATCCAAGAATCTAATATGCATCATTTGAAATTGCTAAACATTTATACACAAAACCCATCAAATGTTTTCAATATAATTCCATTTTATCAAAAAAGACCTCATTTTAACTTTTTGTACATCCCATTCCATTTGAATAAATTCACTTAATTCACAAACAACGAAGAAAATAAAGCATAATGTGTCAAATTGAAGGGTGTCTATTGAAGGCTAATAACAATGTTTTATTGTCCAAAAAGAAAGCTCAAGAAACGTTGTTGAAATACCACCTGAAATTGTCCATAATGAATGTAAGAATCTTATGTAAACTCTAGCTTAAGAAAAAAGGTCCCGTTCTTTAAAAAAAAAAACAAAAACAAATGTAATGCACACAAGAACCTAATTAATTCCAAATTTATAGACCCAAGGACTTGAACACCTACTATCTATATGGGTCAACCTTCATATAAAAATTTAAATGCTCTTTTTGTTGAAACAAGGTGAATTAAAATGACCTTGCATACAAAAAATTACAGTGAATGATACTACACTACTTTTCTAACATCTCATGAAGCAGAAAAGCTCATTATAATCTAAGATACAAAGAAATACATTATATAGAAAGAATAGCCAATTCCCTTACTAAAATATCACTAATAAATATTTTTAGTCACTCAGAGTGAAAATATATATTCTCTAAGACATCAACACATATTATTGTTCATAATAATTCAATACCTAACCATTTGGCAACTAGTAACTGGACCAATCTTGGCATAATGCTGTCTTCCCCAATTATTCAATCTGATCTTCTTGTTGCCATGCATAAACCAGAAGTGGATAACCAAGTATGTCACTGACATCACTAAAATCTGCAGTGTTTGCTAGAGAAGGTGAACTTGGATTCAAGTTCCTGAAAATAAAAATGGCTTCCCCCATCATGGGTTTATCAAATAACCAATCCTTAACATTCCACACTACTTCAAATTTAACTGGATCAGTCACTGATCCTCCATCAAATATCTCAATCCCTCTGAAATTCCAGACTAAGTGCTCCACATTTACAGCCACTCTGTTTTCCACCATAATCAACATTTTCCATTCCCTGCTATCACAGTCTATAGATACGTTATATGATTCTCCTCTCCAGTTAAGCTGAGTTACTGTACGAAATAAACTGCTACATGGGTCTCTGAAAACAGGTTTACTGATACTCTGTTTTGACACTAGACTACATGAAATACCCAGATCTGATTCTTGGGTTTCTTTTCCTTCATCTGACCAGGAAGTGTGACAGGTGCTCCCCAAGAATAAAATTTCTGATTTTCCAATATCTAATTTTTGAGCTTCTTTTCCCTCATCCGACCAAGAATTATGATTGGTGTTCCCCAATGATATAATTTCTGATTTTTCAAGATCTAATTTCTGAGCTTCTTTTCCCTCATCCGGCCAAGAATTCAGATTGGTGCTCACCAAGGATTTAGTCTCTGTTTTTCCAAGATCTGATACTTGAGTTCCTTTCCCACTGACTGTTGTTTCATATAACCATAGACTGCTGCTGTTCTTGGAGAATTTGCTCTCTGACATACTGCAATGAAAATGAAAATGAAAATGAAAGGGGTCTTTTTATAATCCTCTGTTTTTTCAAGATCTGATACAGAGAGAAGCTGTGGGGATAATCTTTATATTGGGTTGCAGGTTCTACAGTCTCTGCAACTTCTTGCAGACAAATTTAATACACGCATTCTATTCATTTGGGAGAAGATTCTTATCAAATGTAATTTCCACTCGGTTGTGAGAACCTATTCCAGTCATCGTTGTGGGCATAAACCAATCTAGCCCCTGAAAAAGTTATGCCTATTGGAATTAATTCTCCCACAAATGGGGGACTTAGTGCTTCAAAAGTAGAAAGTTATGCCTACAAATTAGATACTTAGCTTATATGCATTGAAGCATGGTATTTCGTTAAGAAGGTCAAAGGGAAACTTCCATGGAGTAGTGGTCCTATGGAAACGTTAATATCATGTAACAAGGACGAAAATAAAGCCCACCAATGATTTTAGGTGCATAGTTTTTATATATATATTTCATTCAAGATCCCATGTGGTTTTTTTAGTTTATATATAAAAATAGCTCGATATGGGATGGTTTCCATGTTGAGATGATTTAAAAAATATAAAGGAAAATGAGGATATAATTTTATCATTAATGAATTTAGTAAATGGAAATAAGTTGGAATATATAGATATTGACATCTTTGCTTTTATATGACAGATTGCAAGTCTTGGACTAAGCAACCAGGTGTACAGGATCTAGTCCATCAAATTTACCTAGGGGTTGAACTTGACTTGAATGCGCAAGTCTTTGACTAAGCAACCATGTGTGTAGGGGATCTAGTCCATCACAATTACATAGGAGTTGAACCTCGCCTGAACATGCCTCCAAAGATTTGAACCTTGGTGGATGGCTTCTATATCACATACTATAATCCTCATCAATTGTGCTCAACCAATTGAGCTACAACCCTTTCGTTGGTGAATAGTTGTCTTCTAATCATTTTAGAATTATTATATTTTGTTGACATTGTGTAGAGATGTGTTTTCAAGGACGAGGGATGAATCTATAGCTATAGATCTCCCTTGCATTTATGAACTTGTATTGTGTGATTTGTGCACATTTAGCTTGATGTGTCATGTCTTCCTCTATGTTTTTTCTAATATTTGTAGGCTAGTGCTATGCATAGATGCATTTGTAAGTGTATACACCTAAAATTGGTCAACAAAAGTCAAAGTGGTCAAATCAAGTCAAAATCATGGATTAATTAACAAAGTCATTAATTAATTAAATTCAAGCCAATGGGATTAATTAAATTTGAAAAATCAAATAACTATGTAATTGATTTAATCAATTAATTATATACTTCAATTAAATAATCAAATCCAACCCATCCAATTCCCATACATGACTAATTAATTAATTGTTTGAATTAATTAATTCCTAAATTCTCTCAACAACCACTAAGGGACAAAAATCAATTAGCCAATGAAAGAAGAGGATTTGGAGCACATGGATCACTCCAAGGCTTTTCTATCTTAGCCATTCATTTAGTCTTTTCTATCCTTGCCCTTCATTTTGTCATCTTGTTCCAATATTTGAAACACAACTCAACCTCTCTCATCTAATCATGGTTAAAACACTCTACCCCATACCCTTGGGAAAATCCTATAAATAAAAGACATTTCTTAATGCAAATCACCACTTTAGATCCATTATCAAGTGCATTACCACTATAGGCAAATTTGTTGAGAGCGCAAGCATAGTTGAATTGAATTTTGCATTGTAGTGTTATAATGGAGCATTTAGGAGAAGTTTTGAATGGAATGGATCATAAAGATGCATATTATTAGCATTCATTTAGGCATAATTGAACACCATTTCATCACTTAGCACTCTCATTTTAAGGATTGTCACTTTAGGATTCCGCATTGCAGCTGAGAGCATTCATTTAGTCTTCTTAGATAGAGAAACATGAGAAGCTTTTAAAGCAATTTCAAGTTTATGTGATCAATTAGCTTAAATCTTTAGCATTTTAGCTTGAATTTATTAATGTAATGTCTCATGAATATATTTTTGATACACAGTAACGTTTTAGTATGTCAAATGGGGGCATCTTCACTTACGTCACTATGTAGAAATGTGTACAAATAGTTGAAAACAACAATACCCAATCATGTTAAATCTTTAGTATTTAGCTGTAAAGGGTTGTGGGGTCCCTTCAAAACCTGATTTTTCTTTAATCCAAAATAATACTCAGTCATGCAAATATTCCTATAAATTCTCATGTAGAACTAAATTTGTTCTAGCACACCAGTTGAAGCATTTTTTCTCCTTAGAATGAGATAGTTCAAGAATACTTGATATGTAAAATGAATATTTTGGAGAAATTTTCAATACAAGGACATATCACTAAATCATAAGAATTATACTAGTCAACCCTTAGAAAGAAAGATTCAAATTCGAAATATTAATCTTGAACTAAAAAAATATGCATAAGTAAATGTTATTGAGACACAGAGAGGGAGAATATATAGGGATGTACAAATATAGGGGCGAGATAAAGGGATAGGTGTATAGAAATATGTGAATCATAAGAATAGTGTACGAGGTATATGCATATAAATTTGTATAGGTGGTGTAGGAAAAGATAAACAACTTTGAAATTTTTTATGTGTGATGTTCCCTTTTAATTATTTCCTAAATATTTTAATTCTTTTTTAGTTTCTAAGTGATCAAGAGATTAAGAACAATGTTCTAATGCTTCTAAGAAACTAACTCAAACCCTATAGAATTATGCAAGGAGTTACAACTTCAAAAGATACAAACACATGATAGATTTGAGTTGGAATAAGCAATAGAAAATTAACACTATGGTGCTATGATTTAAATTGTGAAAGGAAAATTGAAGTGTTGAAAATTGCATATTGTGCTATTTCACACTTACAACTTGAACCCGCTTGGATTTGAAAATTAATGATATGTTTGGTTAAGTGCATGTGAATGAGAGAACACAAAAGAGTCTTAAATGAACACTTTTTTTGGTATTTTGAAAAGATTGACATTGGATGAGGAATTGAAGATAGTCACACTGAAAATTTGAAGGCACAACAAGATCAAGAGTTCTAGTGATTTGAATATACTTTCTAAGCTATATTTATTTTTTGGAAATGCTGGAGATTAAGGGGGTTCAAAAAGGGGTAACACACAAAATACTTTTTTTTTTGTGAAAAAAATATAACATAGCATTTGGTGTGCGGCTCCTAAAATATTAAGCTTTTTATTTCAATATTTAGAAAATCACTTTGTTGAGAAATTAACTCACATCATGTAGATTTTTTTACTAGTTCTTTAAAGTCTATATATAATTTTTTACTAATTTTCAAAGTGGACACATTTGAAAAGAAAACTCAATCTAGAAACCCCTAATTATATAAAAATTAATCATTTTTTTAGTGTATAAAATAGCCTAGTTTTGAAAATGTATTTTTAAGTTTTTTGATGAATGAGTAAAAAATGAGATAAAAATGTTGTATATAGTTTTTGACAAAAAATGGAGACACTAGAAAAATAATTAAACATCAAATCTTAACATTTAATTGAAATTGATAAAAGTTAAATGGATAGAAAGCTAATAAAGAGCTTAATGTATATATGCCATTTTTTGACTTTACATTGAAACATGTGCCAACCTGATGGAGAGCACACTCAAGGTTATGCCAATTTATTTTAGAATTAAAAAAACACATATTTAGGCATTGGAATGTTACTCCCACATTAAGGATTCAAAATTGCCAAGGTAGACAATAATGTGAACACACTATAATGTGCTTACATTATTGTCTACTTCAGGATTCCCATAGTGCAAACATATTATAATGTTAGCACATTATAAGATGCTTATTTTTTTTTAAGAAATCTCTCTCTCTCTCTCTCTCTCACACACACACACACACACACACACACACACACACACACACACACACACACACACACAC
>MU226958.1:42631-62881 GCA_018584345.1 Thuja plicata | reverse complement strand
CTCTCTCTCTCTCTCTCTCTCACACACACACACACACACACACACACACACACACACACACACACACACACACACACACACACACACACACACACACACACACACACACACACACACACACACACACTTATTCATTATTTAATGATTAGTATTTAGGGCTTAGAACCTAAATTTTAGGGTTTATGGTTAGTGGTAGAGGGATGGGGGTCTACCTCTTCCTCCCCCCTCCTCCCCCTTTTACCAATAGTTATTTCACTCCCTCCCTCTCTCTTCTACTCTATTCTTCTCTCTATCTCACATCTTTATCTCTCTTCCCTATTTATCCCTTTCTCTTCACCTCTCCCCAATATTATATTGGCACAACTGATGCAAACATTTATTGAGTGTTGAATGGTAAAGCTTTGATAAGAGGAAGATCAGTTATTGTGTTGTCATTGATGTCAACTTTGTGTTGTGTTTATTGACAATGTTCTTGATGTGCTGCCAAGAATGAGTACAAATGAATTATGTGTTGCAGTAAGAATTGGAGTGTGAGATAGTTGTTGGAGACCTGAGATATATCTAGATGCATTCTGTATGATCACATAAGATGGAAACAACAATAGAGAAAGTTATGATTGATTGAAGGAAATTGAGCAAACAAAAGAACAAACAATGACTGAAAGTGAATGATTTGATTATTCTATCAAATCAATATGGATTCAAGTGTTGCGATAATGATATATTTTTCTTGACTAGGTTGTGTTATTAATATTATGATAGTAAAAGGATTGGAGTTCCACAAGGTATAGTTTCAATTGAAAGAAGATCATTCTATGCAAGTTAGTAAAATGTTTGAACAGGTTTGAGCAGTTGATGTTAGATAGGTGAGCGGTGATGATGCAATCAGTTGCAGTGAATGTTTTCATGATCCTGATGTCAAGGTGACATGGAATAACTTACTTATAATGATTAATTACTATTTCATTGATCAAGGTGATCGGATTTAATCAAGTTTTGGAAGCGTGTTGAAGAAGTAAAAAAGGTATGACTGTTCTTGATTTAAATTGATGTGTGATGGATTTGAAGGCCGGTCTAGAGTTGTAATTGAATGTTATAGATTGGAAATATGTTTTAGGGTTCAAGGATCAAGCAGGAAAGATTGTAATACATTATTTAAGGAGGTTAAATTCTCTAATGAACTTGTAATGTATTTATATGTAAAATGATGAATTATGCAAGTGTAGATCGTGGATGAAAAGGTGCAGTCAAGTGAAGAGAGAAGATAGTCTGCAAGAAGTAGAAGTATTGTGATTAATTAGATCTAAAAAAGAAGAGGAGGCACACTACACCTAGATCATTGTACTTGTTGATTTCTAACATCTTCTGCAAGAAAATCCCTTAACCGGGTAGAATTTAACAGGTCTGATTTGTAAATCCTTTAACAGGGTGGCTCTTTAACTAGGGTCCAAAATCCTTTAACAAGGTTACTCCTAACAGGATAAAGCTCCTAACAGTGCTAGAGGTAAATCATTTAATTGGGTGACTCCTAACAGGGTCTGATCCTAATCGGGCATCATTGTAAGCTTCTAATAAGGATATGCCTTTAATAGGGTACATTTTAGAAGAGTGCAAATATTTGTGGCTACTAATTCCCACCATGGTTTTCACCCTTAGTTAGGGTTTCCATGATAAAATAATGGTGTTACTTTATTGCATGTGTGGATGATTTTTTAGTTACTTTTTTATATTGTATGCATAAGGATTAAAGTTTATGAATATGGTTTATGGTCTTGAATGAATTGTGAAAAGTTTAGGATTTGATAGATTACTGATTCTCCCCCTCTCCGTAATATTGGATCTTATAGTATTAACGATTGGTATCAAAGCCTAGGTCATCTTTGTGGTAAGCCTAATAGCTTGAGGAAAATATCCAATAATGAAGAAGGAAGCTCCTAAGTTTACAAGGGACAACTACACAACATGTAGCGACAGGATGAAGATCCATCTTAAAGGAATGGGGCCACACTTATGAAATTATGTACAGAAACAAGATATACAGTTCCTACTGGGATTCTTGATGCAGGTCAATCAAAGGAGCAACAAGATAACATACAACCAGTGGAAGCAATTGTAAATACTTTGTTTGATACTCAGTATGTTGACATTCATGGACTTGAGACTACCTTTGATGTTTGGGAAAGTTGAAGCTAATCTAGAGTGGAGACAGACATGTGCAAAAAGATAAGGTAGACAACTTGAAGGGAAAATATGATGACGTGAAAATGGTGCAAGGTGAGAAAATTGCTCAATATGGAAAAAGGATAAAGGAAGTAGTTGGTGCTATCAAAGTTTCTGGTGGTAACATTGAATAAAATGATCACACATGGTAAGTAAAATGTTGAGAACCTTGTTGTCTCCTTATACCATTAGAGTGTCTACTATTTAAGAATTGAGGATATTTGATATTGCTTCTATTCATGAATTGATTGGTAAGCTAGCTTCTTTTGAATTAAGTAACTATGATAACAATATGCCTAAAGTTGAAGCAGCTTTTAAGGCCTCTTTGTCACTAGCATCAAAGAAGAAGGGAAAATAGATAAGTCATGAAAGTTATTACAAGGATCTTGAATCTAACTTTGAAGAAGAAAGAAAGAAGACCTTGAATCTTTACTTGCAAGGAGATTACCTAGAGGAACCGTAAAGCACAAAGGCAAGTTACCATTAAAGTGTTTTCATGCAATAATATTGGACATATTTCTTCTAGGTGTCCTAACGGTGAACAAAAGGATAAGATTAGAAGATTCAAAGGAAAATGAAAGAAGCAATTTTATGTTGGTGTAGATGAAGGTGTGACTGGTGAGGAGTAAGAAGAAAATAAAGATGAGGAGATATTATTTGTTGCAGTAAAAGAGGATGCTATAGAAGGTGAAATGGCCTTACTCTCTTTCATGGATCAAGCCAATGAGTGGGTCATTTCCAGTGGCTGATCCCATCACATGACCGGTGAAAAAACTAAGTTCATTAAGCTTGAATAATTTGATGGCGGTGTTGTCTAGTTTGGTATCAATACACCATGCTTGGTTAAAGGAAAAGGTATAATTTCTTTAAATGGTGAGAGTAATGTTGATGATGTATATTTTGTAGAAGGTCTAACACATAATTTTTTGAGTGTGGGTTAGTTGAATAACAAAGGTTATAGACTTGAGTTCAAAGGAGGAGTGTGTAGGATACTTGGAGGACCAGGTGATCTGATTGCAATTGGTAGGAAGACTAGAGGTAATTCATTACATTTGAATACTATTGTAAATAGTTGTTTAGTGGCTAGAGGTGAGGATAGTTGGTTGTAGAATAGAAGGTTTTATCATGTGAACTTTGATAGTTTGGTCAAAGTTAGTAAGTTGAATGTAGTTAGAGGATTTCCACAATTAGTTAAACCAGACAACATGATGTGTAAGGAATGTCAATTGGGTAAGTTAAATAGTTTTACTTTTAGTAACAAGTCTTTTTCATCAGAGAATATACTATATTTAGTGCACACTGGTTTGTGTGATCCTATGAGGACTAAAATTTATCATGGTGATATACATTTTATATTATTTACTGATGATTACTCAAGAATGATGTGGGTTACTTTCTTGAAGGATAAGTCTGACGCTTTCTATAATTTCAAATATTTCAAATAACTTTTTGAGAATGAGAATATTAAAGTTCCTAAGGTCTGACACAGGAGGAGAATTCACTTCAGCAGAGTTTGTCAAATATTGTGAAGAAAATGGAATTAAGAGGCAAATGTTAGCACATAGAACACCTCAGCAAAAAGGAGTTGTTGAAAAGAGGAAAAAAACCATAGTAGATGCTACTAGGACTATGTTGATTTAAAGTGATATGCCAAAGATGTATTGAAGAGAATCCATCTTACTGCAGTATACACTTTGAACTGGGTGCAAGTGAAGAAATGAACAAACAAGGCACCCTATGAATTATGGTATGGTCACACACATAGTGTAAAACATTTAAAAGTTTTTGGTAGTAGATGCTATATCAAAAGAGATGATTTTATTGGCAAGTTTAATACTAAGAGTGATGAAGGTATTATCTTGGGATGTTCTACAAAAATCAAGGCCTATAATTGTTTAAATAAACAGACTAACACAATGGTTGAAAGTGTAAGTGTAAGGGTATATGAATATCCAAATAAATGTAATGAAACAAGAAAGTAAGAACCAAGAAATGCTCTAGAATTTGTGCATGTGCAACCACTAGAGAAAGAAACTATTGCACAAAACAATGAGGAAGAAATGGTTCAACCGGTGAAGCAAGAAGAAGAAGAAGCACCTATACCTGAACATGTTATTCCAAGGTATGTGAGATCGAATCATTCCCCTGATAAGATAACTAGGGATAAAGATGTTGGAGTAAAAACAAGAAGGAGAATCAAAGAGAATACTTGTCTGATTTCAAAGTTTGATCCTAAAATGGTGAAGGAAGCCTTGAAAAGTGAAGACTAGATAAAAGAAATGGAAGAAGAACTTGATCAAACTGTAGAAGAATGACACTTGGACACTTGATCATGTTGGAAATCTTATCAATGAGAGGGGGGGGGGGGGGGGAANGGGGGGGGGGGGGGGGGGGTGAATCAGTACAAATAGGTAATGAATAAATTCAACCACCGATATAAGTAACTGCACTATTAAATTCCAAAAAACAAAGCATATAACTGAAGTAAACAAATAACAGTTAACACTATCAATCATCCACAATCTCAACACACATAACATAGATATTTTATCGTGGAAACCTTGGTAAGAGGGAAAAAACCATGGTGGGGATGACACCCACAAGCCCAATACTACAGTAAATGATTTTTCCCTGTTAGGAGCTACAAATACCCTTTTTGAGGGTTCAAACTGCTAGGAGTGATTAGTATGCTGTTAAGAGTAAAATCACACCAGTTATAATCTACCTTGCTAGAGGATTTAAAGCCTCAGTAAGAAGATAACCTGTTAATGGATTTATAAATAAGAACCTGTTAACGTTCACCCTGTTTAGGGATTTGACCTGCTGCAACTGTTAGGGAACACCAAGATATGTTGATCTGTAGAATGACACTGATTTCCTATCAGATCCTTTCTAATCCTTTCCTTTTTGACACTATATTGATCTCTGCTCCCTCAATTCATGATCACCCAATCTAAAAATACAATTGCAACCCTAAATCAAATGATTTAGTGCACCTTATATAGACTGTCATTAGGTCACACAAGACCTAGAATTTTCTACCATAGTCAGCTCAAAATATTATCCAACCTCCTTGAAATTAGTGTCAAAAACATCCAATATGTGATCCTCAAACATATTACCAATAATTAAAATTAATATGTTGGCCTCAGATCCACTGCCTTAATCAAATGTACATGAAACTCTGATTGGTGATTAGATAGGTAAACTATCTTCTCATCCTAAACAAAATTCATTCAATAATTGATATAAATTATTATGGTTGGAATCATAGATTCCACATACCATATACATATTGTATCTAGGATCACAACATCTAAATCTTTCCTCAAATCGAAAGCTACCACAATCTATGTCTGATATTGTTCTTCTTGAACACCAATTAACATACATAGTTGATCTTCCCTTTACTGATCATGAACAGATCTTACCAATCACTTCAATCATGATAACTAAATACATTGACATCAATTACAACTAATTATGCCTTGAATCATGACCGATCATATATTCTCCAAAACTACCATAATACCAACAATTCCTAGACTAGTAGACAATAATGTGATTGGTATAAAGTGGGTTTTCAGAAACAAACTGAATAAATATGGAGAAGTGGTTCATAAAAAGGAAAGAATTGTGTGTAATGGCTATGCAAAAGAGGAAAGACTAGAATATGGAGAAAAATTTTCTTCTGTGGAAAGACTTGAAGGGGTAATAATTTTACTTGCTTATGTTTCTTATAATAAGTTTAAAGTTTTTCAAATGGATGTTAAATCTTCTTTTCTAAATGAGATTCTTGAAGAAGAGGTTTATATAGAGAAACTAGATGGGTTTGCAATGACTGAGAACAAGGACATGGTGTGCAAGATACAAAAGGCACTATATGGACTGGAATAAGCACATTGAGAATGGTATGAAAGATTACACTTTTATCAAGGGTTAAGATTGATTTCATAAGAACAAGTGAGGATAACAATGTGTACTTGAAGGTTGAAGATGATAAGGTAATTTTAGCTGAAGTATTTTTTGATGACATACTATTTGGAGGAAATGATGAGACAAGATTGGAGTTTGCAGAAGAGATGAAGAAATATTTTGAGATGTCAATGATAGGAGAAATTAAGTTCTTTATTGGATTGCAAATTTCACAACTAAACGATGGTATCTATATCAGTCAGGCTAAGTTCATAAAGGAAGTAATGAAGACTTTTGGATTGGAATATTCTAGGCCAGTGGGAACCCGCAGGGTGATAGGATGCAAGCTATCTAGTGTTAGAAATAACTAAGGGGGGGGGGGGGGGGGGGANGGGGGGGTGAATCAGTGGCCTTTAAAATATTCCAATTAATCAACCTAAAAACTTAGTACCACAATATTAAGCCCCTATTTATCTTCAATCCTATAAGATGAATGCCTTGAAATAAACTTATCAAATAACTACTTCTTAGAGTGCTCTGTTAAACCTTATTCTTTTAGTTTATCGAATAGCAGTCTTTCATTTACCGAAAAATAGTAAATTACTTAGAGTATACCAATCAATCCAAATTAGCTATGTGTAATGCAAAACACTAAAGTAATGACTCATAAACACAATGACACATGGATTTTTAACATGGAAACCCTATTAAGGGAAAAACCACTTGGGACCAGTAACCCAAAATTTTCACTCTTCTGAAGTGAGCTCAGTGAAGAGCCAACCTTGTTAAAGATTATAGACACACTGTTAGGTGTGACCTTGTTATAGGATTTAATAGAATAGTTTGTCACTTGATATTGGGAATCTCTATGCTACCTTCTATGACCAAATCTAGTGTAGTTTTTCAAATGGTATATGGCATCTCATGCTATCTTCATGATCAAACTTTTTGTTACTCCTTGGTATGTATCTCAATATAGAAAGGATCTTTAAATCCTACTCGGTTAGGAGAATTTCTGAATCAATAGTTAAACTGAAACAGTAAATGATCTAGTCATACATACAACTTAGACGTACTAATTTTCAGATCTATTGTAAGCTCATTTTACCTTTCTGATCAATATATCTTTTTAATTATCTTTTCTCCACTTCTTCCTGCTCGGTGATGTCGTGCTCTATTGCTCGACGTCCACAAAAATATTTAAATCTTCCTTTAGCTTGTTTGATCGAGACTGTATGAAGTCGTTCTTCATCAGTTTCTCTCTAGCATCCTCTTTTTCATTCACTCCACTTAATTCATAATGAATTAAGTTGTCTCTTTATAGACATGATATCACCATTTCTAGGTTCTTGATTTTATTGATCTTGGCATGATCCACAATTCTCGCCAATCTTAATTTAAAGCATAACTCCTATTTTATCTCGTAAAAATCTTCTTGCCAACTGGATAAAAGAACGTTTCATCTTTTACTTATCTCTGGCTTTATCTTGTTGATTAAAACAATGATAACAACCACTTAATTCTATCTTTAGATGTTCTAGCTAGGTTTTTTTTCATTTATAAAATCCAGTTAACTTTGGTGTTTTAACTCTTTGATAGCTTCAGTCAACACTTCAGTTCTCCTCAAGATTCTCCGTCGGGGTTATCTATCCTTCGAGCTTCACTACAAAGTTTTGCTCATCAGTTAAAACTGTAATTCTAGCCATCGATAATGCTTGTGATTCTTCTCGCCGATAATGCTCATCGGTTTCTTTTCTCGGGCATCATTGTGACTTGAATTTTGGTTATCTCTGTCCATCGGGTTCCACTAGCCTTCGGTGTTTGAAGTCACTAAGTGAATGCTTGTCTTTTATGCATTACTGAAAGCATAATCTTTCTCTCTCTGATTCTCTGAAGTCTTTGACACTTTGATTATAACCGATTAAATTATATCCAGTTGACATCAATGACAATACAATCCGTTAACAAATTTAATGTCTTGCATTATCTTTCTACATTTCGGTGATCAACTTAACATCTTCAAACATTCAATCAATTACATGTCATCAATCTCTCCCTTTGGCATTGATGGAAATCATACTACATTATCACACTATATTATTACTAATACAATATGAAATATAACAGTTTCATCAATCTTTTCTATTGTAACTATTACAAATGTTTGGCTTTTGGTAAGCTCAAATAGCTTATATTTTTTTCTTGCAAAGTGGTTCCTTCAATCTTCAATCCCTTCACCAGATAGATGTAGTAGCTTCTGTCTCTATTCTGATATGTGCTCTACCTTGACTGTTCCTCTTCTTGATAATCTCTTTTTCGTTTGACAACTATCTCTCTCTCTTTGTGTCTCTTCCTTTTGTTACTGCTCTCCCTTTGATGTATTCTCTCCCTTAGATGGATATTTCATATGTAATCAATCTCTCCCTATGGATAATGATTAACTCTTACTTTTGATTCTTAGGAACTTCTCTTCATGGATAATGATATAATCTTTGCCTTATAGTGAATCATCTCTCCCTTATGATAATGAGAATGTTTCTCCCTTGTAATTCTTGATAATGAGATAATCTCTCCCTTTGGCAACAATGCCAAAAAATTCTCTTCTATATCATCTTCCATCCCTTTATATCATATATTTCTTGAATTTCCCTACCCATCCGAAATACATTGTCTCTGGTGTTCGGTGCAGATTTGTACCTTGCTATGTAAAGATGTATATGTTATTGTCCATCTCAGTGTATGCATCAAAATGAATGATCTTCTGATTGTGTGTAGGTTGATGCAACCTCCTACTCAAGTTACTAACTGATAGACAAGGGTTGTACCCCTAGTCTCTATCTCAAGCACTCAAATGTATCTTTCGGTAATGGCTTGGTGAATATATCAGATAATTGTTCCTTTGATTAAACATATTATAGTATCACCTCCTTTGATTTCACTTGTTTTCTTAGATAGTGATACTTGATAGCAATATGCTTAGTCTTAGCATGCATGACTAGATTCTTTGATATGTTTATTGCACTGGTATTATCACAATAGATAATCACTGGTTCAAGAATCTTCATATTCATACCTTCAAGAAACTGTTTGATCCAGGTAATGTTGGAGTAATTTGCAACAACATCCATTTATTCTGCTTCTGCAGTAGACTGAGAGATGCATACTTGCTTCTTTCTGATCCATGTGACAAGTCTGTCACCCATGAAGAATGCTCCCCTAGTTGTGCTCTTTCGGTCATCAATGTTTCTAGACCAATCAACATCTGTATAGACTTGTAGCTCAAATTTACCTTCTTTTTTATACCATAATCCATAGTCCTTGGTGTTCTTTAGATATCTCATAATTCTCTTGACAACAGTCATATGCGATTCTTTGGGATTAGCAGAGAATCTTGCAAATATTCCAACTACATGTGCTATATCTGGTCTAGTATGAACAACATACATTAGTTTGCCAATCTTTGATCTATACAAGGTTTGATTTACCTCATTTGATTTGTCTTCTTTTGTCAGCTTACATCCGGTAGTCATAGGTGTTCCAACTGGTTTGGAATCCTCCATCTTAAATATCTTTAGCACTTACTTGATGTATTTGGACTGAGTGATATATATGCCTGCATCTTGTTGAAGAATCTATAGACAAAGAAAGAATTTGATCTTCCCAAACATAGAAATTTAAAATTCTTTTCTCATTTCATTAGCAAAGGATTTTCATAACATTTCATTTCCCCTAAAAATGATATCATCAACAAAAATTTCAGCAATCATAATATTACCATTGGCATCTTATTTTAAGTAAAGATTTCTATTTTCACTTGATCTTACAAATTCAATGCTAATGAGATAGGAGTGAAGTCTTTCATACCAGGCTCTAGGTGCTTGTTTCAATCCATACAAGGCTTTATGTAGTCTACATACCATGTTTCTCATGTCTGGATCAACAAACCCTTTTGGTTGTTCAATGTATATCTCCTCTTCAAGTATTCCATTTAGGAATGCAGATTTGACATCCATCTGGTATACCTTGAATCCTTTGAATGAAGCATAAACAAGTAAGATTCTAACTCCTTCTAGTTTAGCAATGGGTGCAAAGGTTTCACCATAACCAATACCTTCTTCTTGTGCATACCCCTTGCATACTAATCTTGCTTCTATTCTTGTGACTTCTCCATTCTCATTCAGCTTGTTTCTGAATATCCATTTGGTACCGATGACATTATTATCATCTAGTCTCGATACTAGTGTCCATGTACTATTATTCTCTATCTGTTCTATTTCTTCATTCATAGATCTAACCCATTCCTTATTTTCAAGTGCAGTATTAATAGATTTAAGTTCAAAATCACAAAGTAAACATCTAGTTTTTAGTGACTTACTTCTTGTTCTCATTCCAACCTTCTTGTCTCCTATGATATGATTTTGTGGATGATGTCTTCTGACATACTTGGAAATTTTTGGTTAAGCTCTTTTTCCATCATTCTGATCATCTTCTTGACCTTCATTCTGATCTCCATTGCTTGGTACATCATCTTGAGTATTATCCCAATTTTTGGTAATTACAGCCTGATGTCGGGGGCAATGTTCTATTGCTCGGGAGTGATACACTGTTGATCAGATAGAGTGTCAGGTTCTTCAGTATAAATTTTTTTTTTTGTATTCCTCTGGCTCTTTTCTTCTTTCCTTATCATTCTTTTCTGCAAATTCATCTATTTTCACATTTGCACTTTCAATGATCTTGTTAGATGACTTGTTAAGAAATTTATAAGCCTTGCTTTTGGTGGAATACCCTAGAAAGATACCTTCTTCACTTTTGGAGTCAAGCTTTCCATTTCTATCATCCTTCAAAATATTACATTGACTACCAAAAATTTTGAAGTAACTTACATTGGGTGTGTGACCATACCAAAGCTCATAGGGTGTCTTCTTTGTGTCCTTCTTCAATTGTACTTTGTTTAATGTGTAGAAAAAAGTATTGAAAACTTCCCTCCAGAAAGTTTGAGTGATTCTCTTCTCAATCATCAATATTCTTGCACAATCAACAATGGATCTATTTCATCTCTCAGCAATTCCATTTTGCTGTGGTGTTCTTGGTGTAGAAACTTGTCTTTTAATTCCATGCTCATTGCAATAGTTAGTAAGCTTATCTAAAATAAATTCCCCTCCTCTATCTGACCTTAAGCATTTCAATTTCTTATCACTTTGTTTTTCTACCATAGCCTTATACCATTTAAACATCTTGAATGCTTCTGATTTATCTTTTAAGAATATAACTATCATCATTCTAGAATAATCATCAACAAAGAGAATGAAATACCTATCTCCATAGTAACTCTTTGTCCACATGGGTCCACATAGATAAGTATGGAATAATTCTAGAATTGCATTAGATGTATGGGATTTACTCTTGAAATCAGACTTTGTCATCTTACCTTTTTGACAATTCTTGCACATGATATGCTCGGGCTTAGTCATGCTCAGTAAGCCTCTAACTTTTTTTTTATTGCTTATCTTTATCATGTTGTCAAAGTTCACATGACACAATCTCTTGTGCCACAACCATATGTATTTGTTTCTATCCATCAAACAAGTGGTGTTAATGTCATCAAGATAGAAAAGGTTACCTTTTGTTTGTTCACCATTTCCAATCAACCTTCCTGATTCATTAAAGATCTTTGTCTTCTTATTCTCAAATGCTACTCAGTGACCTGTATTGTTCAACTGAGAAACACTTAACAAATTACAATTTAGTCCTTTTACCCAGTAAGCATTTTGACATTTGATTAGGCTATTCAATATTATGGTTCCTTTACCTTCAACAAGATAAGGTGTGTCCTTACCCATTCTTACTGAACCACCATTATAGTATTCAAAAGTTTCAAACTTTTTCTTATCACTGGTCATGTGGTGAGTGCAGCCACTATCTATGATCTAGACATCATTCTTACTAACCTTATATATGAGTTTAGTCTCTACATACCTTTCTTCTTCTTCCTCTAAATCATCCTTCATGGCTACAAATACCATCTCAATGTCTTCTTCAGATTCGGTGTCAGTGTCATCAGCTCTATTCTCAGCTAGGTAACGAGCTTTCTTCCCTTTGTCCTTGTTGTCTTGGGTATCTCTTCAGTAAGATTGTCGGTTGCTTTGGTAATCTCTGTTACCACCTCTATCAAAATTCTTCTCATATGATCTATCATTACTTCCGTCATCTTTCCTTCTATTAGGACATCTTGCAACAAAGTGTCCAACCTCTTTACAATTAAAACATACAAGTGATAATTTACCTTTGTATCTACCTTTGCCTCTCTGCAATCTTCTTGCCACTAGTGCTTCAATCTCATCAAGATCTTGATCATCACCATCACTTTCAATATCATTTCTAACAGTGTGTCTATGAATTGATTTACTTATTTTAAAAGAAGATTTGAATGCAAACTCTATAGATGGTAAGACACTATTATCAAAATTATTCATCTCAAATGAAATCAGTCTACCAATCAGACTATCTAGAGTAACTGTATTGTTTGCAACTTATCTCATTTCTTGTATAACAGATACTCTAATAGCATATACATGCAGCAAGATTATTAAGATTTTACTTACCACTATCTCCTCTTCAAGTACACCTCCAACTCCTCAAATAACATTGACTACCTCTTTGATTATGCAACTATACTGAGTGATATTTTCTCCTTCATTCATCCTTAGGTCATCAAACCTCCCTCTTAGGATTTCTGCCTTGGCTGTTAGTACATTAGCATCTCCTCCATGTATCAACTTCAATTTGTCCCACATTTGCTTTGCAAAGGTGCAGGTTTTAACATCTTCAAACTCAGCATTAGAGAGTGAAGAAGCAAGCTCTATCATCATGCAATTATGCTCATACTTTTCTCTCAATTGCTCAAGAGTGTGAGGTCCTATAGGCAACACATATTCAGTATCAAGGTGTTGAGTAACATCATTACTAATACCTTATAGGTGGAGTCTTATTATTCTTTTCCATGATGCAAAGTTGTCTTCATTCAACTTGGGCACATCTCGTCTATTCATCTTGTGATCTTTTGCTTGAGTTGTTAAAATCCCTTTCTAAGCACACAATCTCTGATACCAAGTGTTAGAAATAACTGAGAGGGGGGGGGGGGTTNCATCTCGTCTATTCATCTTGTGATCTTTTGCTTGAGTTGTTAAAATCCCTTTCTAAGCACACAATCTCTGATACCAAGTGTTAGAAATAACTGAGAGGGGGGGGGGGTTTGAATTAGTGGACTCAAAAATATTCCAATTAATCACCTCAAAAACTTAGTACCAAAATATTAAACCTCTAGTTATCTTTATTCCTATAAGATGAATGCCTTCAAATAAAATTATCAAATAACTACTGCTCAGAGTGCTCTATTAAACCTTATTCTTTTAGTTTACCGAATAGAAGCCTTTCATTTACCGAAAAAAAGTAAATTACTTAGAGTATACCGATCAATCCAGAATAGCTATGGGTAATGTAAAATACTAAAGTAATGACTCATAAACACATTGACACATGGATTTTTAACGTGGAAACCCTGTTAAGGGAAAACCACTTGGGACCGGTAACCAAAATTTTTCACTCTTCTAAAGTGAGCTCGGTGAAGAGACAACCCTGTTAAAGGTTACAAACACACTGTTAGGTATGACCTTGTTAGAGGATTTAATAGAATAGTTTTTCACTTGATATCGGGCATCTCTATGCTACCTTCTATGACCAAACCCAGTGTAGTTTGTCAAATGGTATTTGGCATCTCATGCTATCTTCATGATCAAAATTTTTGATACTCCTTGGGATGTAATATAGAAAGGATCTTTAAATCCTACTTGGTTAAGAGACTTTTTGGATCAATGGTTAAACTGAAACAATAAATGATCTGTTCATACATAAAACTTAGACTTGCTGATTTTCAGATCTATTGTAAGCTCATTTTGCCTTTCTAATCAATGTATCTTTTCAATTATCTTTTCTCCACTTCTTCCTTCTCAGTGGTTCTATGCTCTATTGCTCAGTGTCCATAGAAATATTCAACTCTTCCTCTAGCTTGTTTGATTAGGACTGTATGAAGTTGTTCTTCATCAATTTCTCTCCAGCATCCTCTTTTTCATTCACTCCCCTTAATTCATAATGAATTAAGTTGTCTCTTTATAGACATGATATGACCGTTTCTAGGTTCTTTATTTTCTTGATCTTGGCGTGATCCACAATTCTTGCCAATCTTGGTTTAAAGCATAACTCCTATTTTATCTCGTAGAAATCTTTTTGCCAACTGGATAAAACAACTTTTCATCTTTTACTTATCTTTAGCTTTATCTTGTCAATTAAAACAATGATAACAACCAGTTAAGTCTATCTTTAGCTCTGCCAGCTAGATATTTTGTCATTTTTGAACTCTAGTTAACTTCGGTGTTTTAACTCTTTGATAGCTTCGGTCAACACTTCAGTTCTCCTCGGTCTTCTCCGTCAGGTTTTTCTGTCTGTTGGGGTTGTCTATCCTTCGGGATTCACTACAAAGTTCTACTCATTGGTTAACACTGTAATTATGGTTGTTGGTAATGCTTGTGATTCTTCTCATCGGTAATGGTTGTCAGTTTCTTGTCTTGGGCATCACTGTGACTTGACTTTTGGTTATCTCTGTTCGTCCAGTTCCACTAGTCGTCGGTGTTTGAAGTCACTAAGTGAATGCTTGTCTTTTATGCATTATTGAAAGAATAATATTTCTCTCTCTCATTCTCTAGAATATTTGACACCTTGATTATAACCGATTAGATTATATCAAGTTGACATCAATGAAAATACAATCCATTAACGGATTTAATGTCTCACATTATCTTTCTGCATTTCGGTGATCAACTTAAAATCTTCAAACATTCAATCAGTTACATGTCATCATCTAGAGATGATGAGTCAAGTACATTAGATGTAACTCGATACAGATCCATGATTGGTAATTTGCATTATTTTGTTCATAGTAGACCAGACATTGCACAAGTAGTTTGAATAGTGGAAATATTTCAAGCTAACCCTAAGGAGTCTCACATGGTAGCAGTGAAAAGAATATTCAGGTACTTGAAAGGGGAAAAATACTATGGTCTTTGGTATGCTTACAAAGGTGATTGCTCTTTGAGTATTTTTACTGATTTGCAGATTGGAAATGAAACTTTGATGATAGAAAGAATACAAGTGGATGAGCATTCTTCCTAGGAGGAAGACTTGTGTCTTGGACAAGTAAGAAGAAAAATTGCATCTCAATATACTGCAGAAGATGAGTATGTAGCAACAACTATAAATTATACACAAATTACATGGATGAAGCAGATCCTAGAAGGGATCAAAGAGAAGGTATTTGAAATTGTGACTATTTATTGTGATAATACAAGTGCAATACATATTTCAAAGAATCGAGTAATGCATACTAAGACTAAACATATTGAAACCAAGTATCATTTATTAAGAGAGCAAGTGAAAGAAAAGTTAGTTAAGTTGGAATATGTGCCAACCAAGGAGAATCTACCATATATATTAACTAATCCATTACCTAAAGATACTTTTGAGTATCTGAGAGGTAAGTTAGGGGTTATTCTCCTATGTGAAAGATATTAAGATGCTATTTTAAGTATCAATCTAGTGGACTCATTGAATATATTTCACTATTGAGTTGATGTTAAAAGGGACTACTCCTTAGGAGGAGCAGTTAGAGGCAAAGAAAGGTGTTGCAATAGTAAGTGACCTATGTGGCACCTTTGGCATTCTTGTCAAAGGGGGAGAAGAGTAAATCAACATGATAGTGGGGAGAAGATTGAAGTGTTGAGAAGAGAAAAGAAGATAAAGTTAGGTAGTGGGAGAAGATAAGAGGAACTATTAGTTCATTATGGTGTTGCCATCAATGCCAAAGGGGGAGATTGTTGGAATAAATGATGTAGAGCTTTATTGAGTGTTGAATGGTACAGGTTTGATAATAGGAAGATCAGTTATTGTGTTGGCATTGATGTTAACTTGATGTTGTGTTTGTTGATAGTGTTTTAGATTTTCTTCCAAGAATGAGTATGGTGTAGAGGTAAGGTTGGTGGACTTATAAACAACAATGAATGGTTTGAAATTTGAAATGGTGACTATGGTTTCTCCAAACCCTTGAAGGCTTCAATGAAATAAAATGTAATAATGTCTCTCCCAACAAACATAAGTGACATGAATGATATCTAATGATTGTATTTAAGGTAAATTGAGAGGTTTCAATGATATTTATGACATCCAAAGTTCCCAAATCCTTATTCTTCTCTAAACTATCCAGAGGCCTAATTGCCCAAGCTTGTAGCCCTGCAGTGACCTTTGTAATTCCCTAACTTCAATCTTTCCCAAAACATCCACTACATAAATTACTATTCTAGATACCCTTTATTGAATAATCCAACATGTCAAAGGATGGACTACTGTTATTTTGGACTGACATGATCTTTGACTGTCCTCCTACTCCAATGCTTTAAACTTGATGAATTAACAAAGCAAAACCTAGTTGTCTAAATCCCCAAAACCCCAACTCTTGGATAGTGACTTAATATGTCTCTAATACCCCAAATCCAAAAGAAATTGGATTCAGACCTAGTAGAACCAAAAAATACCCAAATTCATCTCCTCAAGCCCTTAAGGCTAAGGCTTTCACAATGTCTTTCCTCCCATTGTTTATAGTCTTAAGAAAAACTTGAATCATCAATAAAACATCATTCTAAGACAACCCACTTCTTCATAAACACTCCATGCACTCGCCAACATGCCTCTGCAATATATTAGAAACCAATTTCATTGGTTTCTCATGGTGATCACCCACAACTTGGTCTAATCTTGCATTTTCAAGGTTAAATAGATATAATACATGTTAAATTAGATACATCCCTTGAATCCTGGACCCTAGGAGTTCATGGGATATTCACATTTCAAAATAAATTCAAGACTCTTATTAAAAAGACTCTAAAATAGTGACAACTTGACCAACACTATTCATATAGACTTCAACACATATTATAGATCATCATGAAATGATTGAAAATGAATAGAAAATGACTTTAAATACATTTCTATTCCCTTTTAAATGATCAAATTTTCAAGGTTGCCAAAGTTGATATTAAAAATGCAGAAAAATGTAAACTTTCATTAAATCTCTGTGTACAGTCCATACATTCCAGTAGATCCTCTCCTCCAAAAATGACTTCTTCACACAATATATAAACTTATTATAACCATATCAACCAACTTTGGTCATTGGTTTGATTAGTCAAGGCTAAAAATGATCAAAACCCCCATTTCCCTCCAAAAGACCATATAGCTGTTATATTTGAAAATATGAATTTTAAACTTTTAAAAATGTCTTAAAACTAATTACAACTTATAACTATGAATGCCTAATGTCTTCCAACATCTTGGAGACTTATTCTAAATATTTCTAACTCCTAAAAAACCCCTAAACAATCCTTGACACCCTTGGACACTATTGGTCCACTTACAAAGCATATTATCCCTTTTTGGACAATTAAAATCATATGTTATTTAAAAAACCATTATAGGATTTAGAACTTCAGAGTTGATCTTATTTGATGTTAGGATCTCTCCTTTAATCACTGGTGTCTTCATGAAATTCTTGTGTTCTTTGAATGTACTTTGTGTCTTAATGGTTTGTCATAGGTGCCCTACACCATACTCCCTTCCACTAAAAGAACTCTTGTCCCAGGAGTTATAGGTGTTCTTCTTCTTGACACCCTGCCATTGTTGGAAAGTGACATTGCAAGCAATTGCTATTTTGTCATTGATGTCAAACCTTAATTGGTGAGACTATTGCTATCTGTTTGAGTACCATATCTATTGTCGATGAAGAAGATTTAACAACAAGACCAAGTGAATGGTTGAGTTAAGGAAATTCAAAGGGTATCTGATCAGTTGGCACTCCGGCAAAGTAATTAGTTGTTTATCTTTCAAAGACAGTTTTTCTGGCTGTTCTGTGTCGAGTAAAGTTTGGCTTGTGCTGAGTAAAGTTGCTTATGACAAGCAAAGTTGCTTGTGCCAAGTAAAGTTGCTTGTGATGAGTAAAAAGTTGCTCGATGCCAAGCACCATTGAAATTGCCGAGTGAAAACAGTGATGAAGGCCGACTTACAAAAGTTTGATTATTGATGAGATTTGAGATCTCTGGCCGACTTAGTTGATTTTACTGGGATATGTAAAATTTATTAAAGATTGATCCATGTCATTTAATGTATGGGTAACCGTAATTAATGCATGGTTTCAAGATTTAATTAGAGACTACTTTGGAGAAGTAAATGTTATGCAAAGATGGAATGATCCATTGGATCTGACCTAACCTATGATCTACGATCTTGTTTAAGCGGAAAAATATTTATCTGACCTAGACAAAGAGGTATATGATAAACTTAGGGGTTATTCATTGTGTGTGCAAGTGGATGAATGAATGTGTATGCAAAAGGTTTGCATAGTTGATTTACTGTTTAGCATGATCTAGCAGAGAAGGCAAAAGGTAGAAGCAGAAAGTTGCATGTGTGATTGCTTGACAGATTTCCAAGTAGATCAGAAGGTTGAAATGACAATGCAGGCTATCTAGTAAGTTAAACATCAGAGCTATAATTGGATCTAAATTGCAAAGGAAGTTGTATGTACCAGATCATAATTTGCTGATTACTTTCTTACCACTGTATCAGTTAAATCCTTTAAAAAGGTTGACTTAACAGTCATTTGTATAAATCCTCTAACAAAGTGACATTTAGATTGGAATGTTCTAAGTCCTCTAATAAGGCCACTCCTGACAGGGTAATTAAATCCTTTAACCAGGTCACACCTAGCAGTGTGTTATTGTAACCTTTAACAGGGTTGGCTCCTCACAGGGCATCACTTCAGAAGAGTGAAAACTTGGTAGCATGTTACTGGTGGTTTTTACCATATTGGGTTTCCATGTTAAATACTTGTGTCAACTTGTGTGAATGCTTATGGTTTGCTTTACTGTTATGTTACTACAAGCTAATTTCAATTGATAGCAAATTGCATGATTAAAGTTGTTGATTTATGCCACTGCTGCCAAGTAGATCTGAAGTATAGAAAGTTTTTATTTACTACATCTAGACCTAAGGATAATTGATTCACCCCTCCCCTCTCAGTTATTCTAAATTCATTCTAACAATTGGTATCAAAGCTTTGGTCTCCTGAAAACAGTTTGAAGGTACTTGGAGTGAAAAGATCAAGATGTATAAGAAAGAGGTTCCCAAGTTGAATAAAGATAACTTCCCTGCATGGCAGAGCTTGATGAAACTAAATTTGGCCGGTATTGGAGATGATGCTAAATGAATTATTCAACATGCCTATGTACCACCTACTGCTCCTCTCTCAGCTATACATCTCAGAGAAAAGCATGAACACAATCAAGCAATGTTGGAGATCGCCTCCTCATTAAGTTACTCAGAGTTTGATGATGTAAAGAACTACATAAATGCAAAAGGAATGTGGGACAAAATTGCAACTATCTATGGTGGAGACACAAATGTGATGAGGGCTAAATTAGAAAGTCTAAGAGGTAAGTTTGATGAGATGAAAATGCAAGAAGGTGAAAATGTTATTCAGTACTATGGTAGAATACAAGAAGTTGTAAATGCCATTAGAGGAGCTAATGGAACTATTGATGAGAACACGATTATGAGAAAGGTATTGAGAACTTTACTTCCTGTATATGCTATTAGAGTTTTTGCAATTCAATAATTGAGATGCACACCTAACAATAATTTGAATCTGGAAAATTTGATAGGCAGACTCACTGCATTTGAAATGTCAAATTATGATAACTATAATCCATAAGGGATTGATTCTACTTTTAGATCATAGCTGGTTCTCAATAAATCTAAGAAAGGAAATAAACATGTGGATAGTGATAGTAACACTTCTGATGATGATCTTGAAGAACTTGAAGCACTCATGAAAAAAAGACTATCCAGAGGAAAAGGAAAATATAGAGGTAAACTTCCTATTATTTGTTTTTCATGCAACAAAGTTGGTCATATAGCTGCTAGATGTCCTGACAAAAATGAAAAGGATGAAAGAAGGGA